>JAOTQJ010038204.1:0-15402 GCA_025642045.1 Solanum sejunctum
TACAATAAACTCTATATGCACAACCTTTTTCAACCCAACATGAACATTTTTCAAGCTTCCTAGCAACATCAACTTTAATAAATACTTTAATAAATAAATACGGACGCATGCAGAATTATCGTTATAGTTTTACCTAGTTACCGCCCTAAGATGATCATGTGCCCTCAGTAGAAGAATTATCCATGCACTCGATTAAATTCTTTAGAAGAAGATTTTATTTGGGTACACAATCAACTCTCACTCTCACAAAAGAAATCTTATGCTGCTTCTAACTATTATAGAGTTGCCCTTAATATTTAAATTTTTCCTAGTTAGAACTTTTCATTCAAAGAATCACTTAGGTCTTTTATTTGGTTGTAATGGAGGCTTAAGGCTGGTGGGATAATATTCTGGATATGGTTGTCAAGGTTCATTTCTCAAGCGCTTAAGGCTTACACTACCCTATTTTTCACTTTTTTTGCCCTTTTAATCTTTTTTCAGCATCCTTTATTTGTTTCCACAATTTACATACTCAAAATTATCAACAAATATTAACAAACACCTTATTTTTCTATTTTCTAATTTCTGATTTATTTTTTTTGAATAGTACCCCCGAACCATAAATTTTTACTGTTTAGGTTCCATTTCAGTTGCTAATCCTTCGACTTTTCATGCTAAAGTGCTCAAGATTTACGATCAAATGTTGTTAAAAGTCAACGAAAGGATTCGGCTTGAAACATGTTTATTCAAAGAAAAAGTCTAAAGCTCGATGGGGTTAACTAGGATGTTCTAATAAGTTGGATAAAAAGGCCCAAGTTCTTTAGGTTACCAAAAGAATGCCTAGCTCCTTTCCCTTAAAATTCAATATCTACTAAATTAATTTAACATATCGGGCAAGTTAGTAATCAGCTATAGCAACATACACTAACAATTCAACTCACATTCACATGACACATTTTCACCGTAAGAACTAGATTCACTATCACTTATTTTTCATGAATTCAAAATTAAGCAGCTATTCATCAGTACAAATTTCAAGTTTAAGCTACTAAAGACTAAAGAATTTATGTCATGTTAATTTTCATGGTTTCACATATAAGGAATATTTTTACATACTACCGACACTCTAAAATGAGACTCTATTTGACACATACCCTTAGGACGGTCGTCATCCATCCGTCATAGGGTAATGTCACTCAACTATGACTTACAACAGTAATAATTATACTAAAATGCATTAACAACAAATATTCATGATAATTTAAAACATACTACATACTAGTAATCACATAAACAAAGAAAATAAGAAAGTTGTCCACAAAAAGAAAATCATAATCACGTCAAAATAAAACAACTGCAGTAGCAAAAATAATAGCATGTATCAAGGTCATACAGTACCCATCAACAAGTAGCATAAATACCCCCACCCCACACTTAAACAAGAGCATTGTCCCCAGTGCTAAACATAAGAACCTATGGAACGGGGCGGTGTAACTGCTCAATCCTCCTCTGCCAAACTATCATCAGCATCCTCCGCTTCGTCATCCTCCATATCGCTTTTGTTCGAAACTGGGTTAGAGGGAATGTCATCATCAAGCGGCTCCACGAACTGAGGTCCAATGCCCAACATCGCTCGGGCATGGTCATTTAGAGGATACTGGATCTCCACGTTAGCAATCTCCTCGGGTGTGATAGGGCGGCCATGCAGCCCACATCATCAATGATTGCATCCCGAACATGCGTGCCATGACCAGTTCATCTCTGTGGGCACGCTCGGCTGTGGTGAGAGTAGGTGGTGCTCTAGGCTCTGGTCCCTGAACAGCGCTGACTATGCAAGCAGAGGCCTCGATGTGTGGGCAGTAGTCAAAAGAGTCTGTGCGCACACCTGCACGGAGACACATCTCAGCAATAAGACCGCCAAAAGCTTACCTGCGACTTTTGTGTGCCCATGCCTTCCTCATGGCCGACTTCAGTATCGACCTGAAATTAAGCTCCATGCTCGTCATTAGTGCATTTACGAGGCAAACCCGATCCCTAGTGACCTCGGAGAACTGTTGTCCCGGAAAGAGTCCATGTGTCATGATCTTCAGCCAAACATGGGCCTGTTTGTTCAGCTTTCCTGGAAGCCTCTGTATGCCTGCCTATCCCAAGGGGTTGTCGACTGAGGGCCCGAGAGCGTTTGCCAGATGTCCTAGTAAGGAGGGTGTTGTACTAAGGCATCAAATGCATCTGAGATCTCTGAGGGTGTCCTGATGATCTCATTAATGATCAAGGGGCTGAAATCAACGGTCACACCTCACACCTTAACTTGTCGGGTGCGTGCCTCCTTGCTCATATTTGCTTAAAACTCCCGGACGATGCTCAGATTGCAGGGTCGTGGCTGCTCGAACAAGAAGTGCAGCTGGTATGCGAGGCACCTCTCATATATGGCTGGGTATGCTTGGTTGAGCGCCTCCCCATCTATCGGGAAGTCCAGAAAGTACTTGGGGGATGGCTTTTGTACCACTTGAGACCAACTCTTTCTACTGCCTTCTCCCCGTATGTCATTGGCCTCTTTTTATGTTTGGGGACCTTCGGGACTGTCAGGATGTCCCGGGACCTTCTCCTAGTGGGTGCAGCTGCAGCTCTGCTGGACTGACCTGATTGCCTTCCTCGAGATGACATAGTGACCGGTAAAATCAAATTGAACTCATCAGTGGGTAGAAGATGTAGGATAGACAGCTTTATGTTATAAATACCGACCACCCCACACTTAGATTGAACGTAGTAGGTGAGAGGGTACTCAGACTTCCCAACTCACGTCACCCCAATAATTAAAATTTTGGCAGCATAACAGCATATAACAGCGCAATAGTACAGCAAGCATAGCCAAGATTATCCATGTTTAATTTAACAACCACTCTAAACTGTTAACCAATACTCATTACCAACATCTAGTTGCCCTAATTCAACAAGTAGGCATGGTCAAAAGACGTAAAGATAAAGCACTAGAAGAGAGGAGCTAAAAGATACCATTGTGTACCCTTAAACAGAACACAACCCTATTTCCTCATTTGCAGCAGTGAACCCGGCCCTAATGACTAAAAATTAAAAGCTCACACATAGTAATACAGGGGAATGGAACAATGGATTACATATGAACAGTACTCAGGTCTATCCACTCATTTTCAGCATTGAAATGGTCCCCCTAAACTCCTAGTTTCCTCAAGTTCAGATGGGAATGCAGGTGAAAATAGGTACAACAATTACAGAAATCACACACCCATCTTACTTGCAGCCCCCTTCCAACACATTCAATCATGACGCTCACAGATGCAAAACAAGACATTTCAATCCATAGGAACTTAATGGCATGTGGTGTAAGACCCCACACTTAATTGTAAAACAGTAAAGAAGTAGGTATTCAGACTTCCCTACTTAATGTATTTCACCAATTCAAAATTTTCACAGCAGAACAACATAATAATTAACACCAACAATCCATTTGTTGTCCAGTTTATTATCACTGCAACAGAAAACACGCCCAATTTACCAAGGTACAGCAAGTAAGCAGCCACGAGACATGCTAACATAGAAAACAATACACAGCCCCCTAAAATCCTAAAAATTTTCATGTTAAGATGGAAGAAGCAAAAGAGATAGATTAAAAATATCAACTCCACACTTAACTGTTAGATCCCCTTAGTATTAATCAACATTAGCACATGTACAACTGAGTTCCCTAATAGCTATGCAACATTCCCAGTTTCTCCATGTTTTCAACAGTTAAGCAGCCCCTAAACACTGTGGTTTTCTAAGGTGTGTGAGGTGGGATCAGGTGAGGGTGAGTCTAGCCTTGCAACATACATCACAAACATAACACAAGATCATCAAACAATGCTAACACAGGAATGTACCCAGCCCTCTTTATCTCATTTTGACATTGACAGAAGCTCATATTAGCACATTACTGGGAAAAAACCCCTTAACTCTTGAAGAATTTCATGTTTAGATGCAAGTTGACATGAAAGCAATCGCACAATGCAGGAAATCATGAGGTCCAGTCCCTTCCCAATCCATAACCACTACCCCGCACTTAATTTTAAGCACATTGTGAGTAACAGAGATACACATCGATATTCAGCAAGTACAAGACTTCAGTTCCTCCTAAGTGCTTTCAATGCCCACCAATTCAACTCTCAACCACTTGTAACAAGATTCATACAACCAAGTCATTTCCTTCAAGTTCCATGCTCAGATGAAAATAAATATGGAATTTATAGAAGGAAAAATGCATAAGGAACAATTAAACAATTCAAAAGAGGTCCTAACAGTGCACAATGTGAAATCATGGCCCTTATTCCCACTGAAAACAGGATAATTACCTATAAGTCTCCTCACCCAACCAGTTCTTAGGGTATTTTTGCCCTCTCAAGTTTAAATGACTCTATACTGAACTGACAATTAGAGAGTATGGATGCAAACACAACATATGAGTAACAATGTGACTTGTGTAAAGTTAAATTCATTCAAATTTTCGGCCATTCTGACTCAACTCTTCAACAAGATTAAGCATATCTTTCCCCTAATGTTCGCATTTCAACATATCTCCAACCATAATTCAAACAAGTAGCAGCATATGAATGAGAAGAGCAACCATGGAGTTGAGAATTCAAGACTGGAAAAATTCAAGCCATGGGAATACAATTTCAACCTTAGCAATTCCCCAAACTACCCCAAACTTAAATTATGGCACACTTTGACAGTAACACTCGTGAACTATCCTGTTCTTGAACTTAACAACACATCACAAGAACAACACTGCAAGTACAAGAAAACAATTTCTTTAATCTTTCCCATGTTCACCCAAGTTTCGACCAAGGGTTTACCCAAGAAGCGAGTTGAGTGAGAAAACACTTACTTGAGGTAGTAGTACCGAAGAAGAAGAGTGAATTGCTTGCCAATTGGGCATGCGCGTCGCGGATTGAGTGAGTGAGGTGTGAGAATTGAAAAAAATTTAGATGGGAGAAGAGAGAAATAGTTTGGGGGTCGGGTATAGGAGTAGGGCATGGGGATTTATTTGAAAGTAACTGGGCCGGGTCGGATCAATAAAAACCAAACAAAAATAACATATATGCGCGTCCTCTCCACGTCGCGGAGGGGACGCAGAACTGTACTTCATAAAAAAAAAATTCATTATTGTGGGCAGGGGTGCGCGTCACGGAGGGGATGCAAAAACCCCTCTGCCCGGAATAGTAAAAGAAAAAAATTCGTTCGAAGCTTAAAAAAAATCGACCTAACACCTAAACATGCTAAACTATGCTACAACAATTGATTTTGACCAAAAAAAAATATAAAATAACCAACGACTTTTCGAGAATTGAAATAAAAAAATACAGTTTTGACACCTAGTCTGCGACACGGACTAGTGTTTTTCTGTGTAATTTTTTATTTTTTGATTTTTTTGGGCGTTTAATTCATGAAATATTATTATTATTATTATTATTATTATTATTATTATTATTATTATTATTATTATATATCACTTATTTATTTATTTAATTATTGAAAATTAAAAAATAAAATAACATAGAAAAATATCACCTCATTCACGGGTTGCCTCCCGTGTAGCGCTTGATTTAACGTCGCGGTACGACGCATCACAAACTTACTCATCTTTGGCCAATTTAATGGCCTCCTCAACTTTGGTTGTGTCTTTACCATATTAGCGCTTGACACGTTGACCGTTTACCAAAAAAGTTTGGCTGGAGGTCTCGTCCTTTAGTTCCACAGCTCCATGTGGTGTTACGGATACCACCACGTAGGGGCCATTCTATTTTGATCGCAGCTTACCTGGGAACAATTTCAAACGAAAGTTAAAGAGAAGTACATGTTGGCTCGGCTCAAAAGTGAATTTGATTATATGTCGATCATGCCACCGCTTGGTTTTTTCTTTGTAGAATTTGGCATTCTCGTACACTTGAAGCCGAAATTCTTCTAACTCCCCCAACTACTACAACCTCTTTCTTCCGGCAAGCTCGGGATCAAGATTCAGTCTTTTGATTGCCCAATAAGCTTGGTATTCGAGCTTTACCAGAAGATGACAAGCTTTTTCATAGACTAGCCTATATGGTGATGTACCAATTGATGTTTTGTAGGTAATTCGATATGCCCATAATTTTTCATCTAACTTGGTAGCCCAATCCTTCCGAATAGCAGTCACCGTTTTTTACAAGATTTGCTTCACCTCCTTATTTGATACTTTCACTTGACTATTTGTTTGAGGATGGTAAGCTATAGCGACCTTGTGTCTTACCCCGTACTTTGCAAGAAGGTTCTTCACTGTTTGGTTGATGAAATGTGTACCATCATCACTAATGATGGCTCTTGGAGTACCAAAACGAGTGAAGATGTGCTTCTTCAAAAACTTACTTACCACCTTGGATTCATTGGTGGGTAAAACTGCTACTTCCACCCATTTGGACACATAATTGACTGTGACCAAGATGTAAGTATTACCAAAAGAGGGTGGGAATAGACCTATGAAGTCCATCCCCTAAACATAAAAAATTTCTACCTTTAAAATATTATTTAATGCCATTTCATGTAGAGATAGTACCTGTCTTTTGGCAAGATTTCACAAAATGTATAGTGTCTTTGAGTAGAGTTGGCCAAAAGAAACCTGATTGGAGTACCTTGTGAACTATATGTTCACCTCCATGATGACCTCCTTATGGTGAGGCATGGCATATCTCTAAGATCTTTTGTATCTCGGCCTTAGGTACACATCTTCTTACCATTTTGTCGGCTCCTTGCTTGAATAGATAAGTCTCATCCCAAATATAAGCTTTTGCCTCATGAGCTAGCCCCTTCTTTTGTTGGTATGTAGCATCCGGAGGGAATAAATCACTCACCAAGTAGTTATGTCAGCGTACCATGATAATTGTTCTGCCTCAATTGCTAACAGATGCTCGTCTGGGAACTCTTCTCTAATCTATGCTTGCTCACCTATATGGGTGTCATTCTCCAAACATGACAAGTGATATGCAATTTGATTCTCACATCCCTTTCGATCTTTAATCTCAAGATCAAACTTTTGAAGCAAGAGAATCCACCTGATTAAGTGAGGCTTTGCATATTTCTTATTAAACAAATATCTTACCACAGCATGGTCAATGAATACTATGACATTGGTGCCCACTAAGTATGATTTGAACTTTGTCAAATGCATACACTAGTGCAAGCATCTCCTTTTTCATGACTGTGTAGTTACTTTGAGCTGCATCCAAAGTTTTACTAACATAGTAAATGGGATGAAACAACTTACCTTTATGTTGTCCAAGGACTGCACCCACAGCGGTAGCGTTGGCACCACACATAAGATCAAAAGGGCATGTCCAGTCAGGTGCGGTCAATATTGGAGCCTCCACCAGTTTCTTTTTCAGTACCTCAAAAGCTTTCAAACAAGAATCATCAAAATAAAAGGGTACTTCTTTCTCAAGTAGGGTGCACAATGTCTTGGCGAGTTAGTAAAAGTCATTGATAAACCTATGGTAAGATCCCGCATGTCCAAAAAGCTTCAGACTCCTTTGACCCAAACTGGTGATGGTAACTTCTCGATCGCCTCAATCTTGGCTCTACCCACCTCCAAGCCCTATTTTGACACTTTGTGTCCCAAAATTGCCCCTTCCTTTACCAGGAAATGACATTTCTCCCAGTTTAGGACGAGGTTAGTTTCTTCACATCGAGCCAATACCCTTTCAAGTTTACACAAACAACTATCGAAAGAATCACCAAATACAAAAAAATCATCCATAAATACCTCCACAAACTCCTCTATCATGTCATCGAAGATTGCCATCATGCATCTTTGGAATGTAGCTGGTGCATTACAAAGTCTAAAAGGCATGCATTTGAAGGCATAGGTCCTGCAAGGGCAGGTGAATGTCGTCTTTTCCTGATCCTCAGGTGCTATAGTAATCTAGTTATAATCGGAGTACCCATCCAGAGTACTCCTGTCCTGCCAACCTGTCAAGCATTTGGTCAATGAAAGGTATCAGATAGTGGTCTTTTTTGGTTGCATCGTTCAACTTCCTGAGTCCATACAAATGCACCACCTGGTCACTGTTCTAGAGGGAATAACTCATTCTTGTCATTGGTAATTAGCGTCATCTCACCTTTCTTTGGGACACATTGTATTGGGCTAACCACTTACTATTTGAAATAGGAAAAATGATCCCTACATCCAACCACTTAATCACTTCTTTCTTGACCACTTCTTTCATGACCGGATTCAATCGCCTCTGAGGTTGGGCCACAGGCTTGTGTCCTTCTTCCATGAAAATCCTGTGTATATACAAAGTTGGGCTGATTCCATAGATATCTGAGATTTGCCACGCCATTGCTTTCTTTCTCTTCTTAAGTACTGTTTCTTCCACCTGTTCTGTAGTCAATAAAGCAGAAATGATCACAGGTAAAGTTACATTCTTTTCAAGAAAAACATACCTTAAGTGTGATGGCAACGGTTTCACCTCTAGCTTCGGAGGTTTTTAGTTGAGGGTTTAGGAGGAGGTCCTAACATCCTATTTAGTGGTGTAGCTCCCTTTTTGAATAGGTTGACATGTTTGTTTGGCACATTTTCTATTTCCAGGGCCTCCCTATTACCTACTAGTCCTTGATTCAATAACACTCAAGCTAATGGGACTTGTACCTCAATTTGATTTGTGGTGGCAGTTGTGTCAATCATTGTTATAGCTGCCAAGTCTTCATAGGCATCAGGTAATTTCATTGCTTTGTACACATCAAAGACCTCAACCTTGTCATATGTTCTCATGGTGAGCCTTCCTACCACCACATCAATGAGTGCACCTCCGGTAGTCAAAAATAGACGACCTCGTATAAAAGGAACCTCAGGGTCCGGTTCAAAATCTAGAATGACAATGTCTATGGAAAAAAATGAGAGATCCGACTTAGACTAAGACATCCTCTATTACTCCATCTATTCTTGCCACCGCTCAGTCTGCCAATTGCAATGCTATGGTAGTGGGCTTCGATTTTCCAAGCCCCAATTTCAGGAACAACGAGCTAGGCATGAGATTGATACTTGCTCCTAGATCATACAATCCTTTAGCATTTAAGCAGCTTCTTATGGTTACCTAGACTATGAAACTTCTGGGATCCTTCAATTTAGTAGGAAATCATGCTTTGTTCAAGATCCGTGAACTACACACTTCCGTGAGTGCCACTGTTTCATATTCTCCCAATTTATTCTTGTTTGCGACAATATCCTTCAAGTACTTAGCATACTTTGAGATACCCTGCAAAATATCAATAAGGAGTAAATTGATTTATACCTGTTTAAGAAGCCCAATGAACTTTTGGAAGCACTTGTCCTCTTTCTTCTTTTTGATATTTTGAGGAAATGGAGGTGGCTTGGGCAATGGAATTGCCTCGTTATTTGATGAGCTTGGAATTGCAGGTTCCTCATTATAAGCACCACTTGGTTTAGCCACATTTTTCTTCTTAGGCACCAATTTTGTTAATGGCCTCCCACTTCTCGTGCTTACGACATGAACTTGCTTTGGATTTGGGTCCATATCTCCCAGCAAGCCTCCTTGCGGTCTTGAATTTACAGAGCTTGCTAATTGCCTCAATTGCTTTTCCAGATTTTGAAGATTTTATTTATGCCTTTTGATTTCTTCTTCTTGGCGATTTTGGTTTGCCAAAATTTTTCTTAGAACTTCACTATCCGACATGTTGTTTGGATTGGCCTGCTTCATCAGTTGGTGCATTTATAGATTGTAATATGTTTGGCTTCTTTGTGGACGTTGTTGTTGAGATTGTCCTTGATTTTGTTGGTTACCATCCCAAGAGAAGTTAAGATGATTCCTCCAATTTGGATTGTAGGAATTCCTAGAGCCTTGATATCCACCTCTATTTGAATTTCTCACAAAATTTACTGCCTTTGAATTTGAACCACAAAATTCAGCAGTGTCATCTCCTCCTCCACAAATATCGTACCAATTATTTTATTGTTGTTGTTGTACTACATTTATCGGTGTGGATTTTTGACCCCTTGCTGGATCTTTTTGTTGTTGACCTAATGACAAATTGTTAATTTCGTTATTCATTATATTTTGCATAGCAAAAATTTGTGCTTGCAAACCAGTGATGGCGTCAATTTCTAACATTCCAGCTTGCTTATAAACTACGGGTCAACTTGATCCTCCATTATACTCGAGATATACTTGAGCTATACGATTGAGAATTGTATACAACTCCTTGTATGTATTTTTCAAAGCTTGTCCTCCTCCAGCAGAACCAAGAAGAATCTTTGTGTTTGGTTCCAACCCTTCAATGAAGGTATGGACCAACAGTTCGTTAGATTGACAATGATGTGGACAATTAATAAGTAAGGTTTTAAACCTATCCCATGATACTTAAGATCTTACTTCTTAATTTGGCCGTCTTACTAGATGGAAAGAACCGAATAAGAAATTTTATAGCAAGATCATACCACAAAGTAATGAAGTTTGATGGTTCTATTTGCAACCACCTCTTTGCTTCCCCCAACAATGAGAAGGAAAACAAGGTCATCCTCACATAATCTCGATTTAAGCCTGTAGGAATAAAAGTGTCAGCGATTTCTAAAAAGTTTTGAAGATGCACCTGTGGATCTTCATATGGCAGTCTGGTAAACTGCCCAGTTGAGTGTAGCAATTGAACCATATTTTGTTTAAGCTCCCAACGATCACTAGGTTCCGGCTTTTCGAAACAACTAGTGACATTAGTGGTTCTAGAAATGGCTACATCTCTCACTGTCCTAGGTACGGGTAGTGTAGGTGGATTTTGTTCCGATATTTCTTCTTCGACAGAATAAATTTCTTCCTTAGTCTCTGTTATATTTTTCTGCTCAATGATTTCAATTGGCGGAGTTTGAAACAAAATTCCTCCTCTCCTCTTAGATTGACGAAAGTATGTATTTTGCTCCTCTAGTTTAGAACTAAATTTTATGCACAATCAACACAACTAAGATCAAAATATAGTGAATATTACCAAACAAAACAACTCAGAAAATTACTCAATTTAAACTTTAAATCCCCGGCAATCGCCAAAAACTTGTTGCCTCCTAGCACAAGTGCACGTGGTCAAAACAAGTAATATAGTGGCCTTATTTGAAGGACCGAACTATCGAACCCAAGGAATTTAATATAAATGGTTTAATATTCCAAGTTATAATACATAAAAGGAGATAAAGAACTTATTTATGAAATTATGAACGAAAATAACTACACTTAAAACTAAATTAGTAAATACTGAAAATAAAATGAGATCTTCTTTTTTCTTGTATGTTATATATCCAAATATTGCGAGATTCTGAGATTGTAACCTCAACGACGCCATATTAATCTTAAAGTTAATACTTATGTTTGGGTAGTGGATTATTGATTCACAGAGTTAAAATTACCAAATCGGGGTTGTAAATGTCCGTTTGCCTATTCCTATTGTTTGCCTAACTATATCGTTGAGCGGGGACAAACAATACAATAGAAACACATTAATAATATCTTCTTGTACATTAAATCAAGCTTGGTGTAAAGGTAGTTGTCACAAGTCTCCAATACACAAATCAATCTCATATTTTAATTGCACAAGCTCCTTATATTATTATGTTCTTAAGCATTCCAACATCTTTCGAATTCACAAAGCTAAACATATTCATTTTCATAGGTGATCAAGCTAAGAAATGTAGATTTAAATAATATAAGAATAATCATAAATACTCATTCATAAACACTAAAAAATCAAAGATTAACACATTGTCTATGGCTATAATTTCAGAAAATGGAAAAATTAGTCACTCATGCTAATCATAAATACAAATATTACAAAGAACTATAAGAAAATAATAAAATGAAGATAAAAGCTGACCAAGAGTGATCTTCTACAGTGCCCAGCCGCCACACAAGCTTCAGCAAAACTTAGAACAAAGGATGATTGGGGTTGTAGGTTTTTCACGACTTATATAGCCCATAAAATCCGATTTTTACGCATTTTCCTTAAGTCTGGGACGCGCTTTAATATTATATTAATAAAATTTGGCGTACAATGTTAACTAGACCAAAAAGTCACTCATTTTATACTAGTACACGATGCACACTAGTGTATTTTGATTTACTTTTTTCACCTACTACGTTGACAACAGATTTTCCAGTAAACTAACACTGGTCTGCGACGTGCCTTGGTCGCGGACCAAGTGTTTGAAATTTTCTTCCTTGTTTTCTTGTGCGAGTTATTTTGTTTTGCTCCGAGTCTCACTTCGAAATCTTAAAATCTAATAAAATCAATATAAACACAAACCCGAAGCGTAATTTATCCAGTGTTAACAAAATACACAAAATCTTATTAAAATACCTAAAACTCTACGAATTTATCCTCGAACGTAACTTTATTTATGGGACTTTTGTTCATTTAGGCATATAAAGCCTAAGATCACAACCTGAAATCTGACATGAAGAATAGTTTTGTGCTTCCTTTCTACTAATCCATTTTGTTGGGGAGTATACACACATGAAGTTTGATGTAAAAAACCCAGAGTTGTCAAAAGAGATTGAAACTCATTACTGAAGAATTCACAATTATTATATGTTCTAAGGATTTTAACAGAAGCAGAAAAGAATTTTTTACCCTTGCAAGGAAATTTATTAAGACTACAATGACCTCAGACTTTGAATGTATAAGAAACAACCAAGTGAATCTAGTACAATCATCTACTATTGTGACAAAAAATCTTCTATTGTTGTGAGTAGGAACTTTGTAAGGACCCTAGATGTCACAGTGTAGTAACTCAAAAGCAAACTTAGAACTAGAACTACTAACAGGAAAAGGGAGTTTAGTATGTTTTTCTAGAGGACAAACAGTGCACTTATGATCTTCATGTGTCAATTGTCTAAGAGATTCATGTCTTTTGATAATCTCTAGAAGAGCATGACCCAACCTTCTATGCCAGAGAGTGCTAGATGCAAAGACTTGTTTAGCTGTGTTAGCAAACTTGTTTACTGTACATTGAGATGCTTGATTAGCTATGTTCCCTTTTAGAATGTATAATCCATGTTCTTCTTTATCAATTTCCTTCACCATGCCAGTGTAGAGATTCTGAAATATACAGAAATGAGGAAAAAAATTTATTGAATATTGTAATTCCTTGGTTAGTTTTGAGACAGACAACAGATTACATTTAAAATCTGGGAGAAATAAGACATTAGATATAAGTTAATTTGTCAGGACATGTGACTTGTCACTATGAGTAACCTGTGCCTCACTACCTGTCGGTAGATGAACAAAATTCTTCTCATGATCTGGGACCTTTTATAGTTATGTAACAGCTCAGAACTAGATGCTACATGGTTAGTTGCACCTGAGTCTACTATCCACTTAGAGTGAGTAGTGTTAGTGTTTAGGTAAGTCATGGTACCTACATTGGCTGCTGGACTGGGACCATTTCCTTCACTACCATTATTTAGCATTTGAAGAGTTTGTTGATATTGTTCCTGAGTGAAATAAGGGGGTAGCTGAGATGTAGTAGCCTGATGATGTTGAGTTGGATTGTCATAGTTACTGACGTAGTTCCTTTCCTAGCCATTTTCTACATAGCTGCTTGCCGGATTTGCATATTGACCTATCCCTTTCTTTCTAGACTTAGGCCAATTTGGAGGATATCCAATTAGCTTATAGCAATTCTCCTTTGTATGGCCATTGTAACCACAATACTCACACACTATTGACCCCTTTTTTTAAGTTCTGAAGTTGTTTGTTGAAGTTACTTTACCATTGTAGTTACCCGTTAGAACCTGAGCTTCCTCTGGAACCATTACTCCCTAAGAGCATATTTCCCTTGCTGTAACTAGATTGAGTCCTAATGAGCACTTCTTTGCCCTTGTAGTTGGAGCTAGATCCACCTTTATGACTAAAAAATATTGCAACCTCTAATGACTCATTGACCGCAGATGAGGGATTAGCTAGGGTAGGAACTGGAGACATCACCTTTATAACCATAGAGTATACCTTGTTTAGTGTAGGAACTGGAGACATCACGAGAATTTGACTCCTATATTGAGCATATGTCTTATTCAGTCCCATAAGAAATTGTAGAAGCCTGTGATATCCATGGTGTTGTGCATAGTTCTTAACTCAGCACAACTACAACTTGGTCAAGGCATAAGTGCACTACACTACAAGAAAATATGTCTTTAACGAGGGAAAATTTCGTCGCTAAAAGTATAAATTCGGTCGTTATTAACTAATAACGATAAGTGAAAATTCGATCGTTAAAAGCTCTGTCATTAAAAGTTAAGCAACCGAATTAAATCCGGTCGTTAAAAAGCTTTAACGAAGACAAAAATCCGGTCATTATACCTCTTTTCAGCAACCAAATGTTTTCTTCACTAATTGATGTTCTAGTTATTAAAAAAAATATAGGTAAGTTAGGTGCTTCACTAATTGATGTTCTAGTTATTAAAAAAATATAGGCAAGCCAGGTGCCACAAAGATCTATTGCACATAGCATTACCTTGTATTTCTGCCAGACTAATAACGATCTGTAAAAATCCGATCATTAAAAGCTCTGAGCAACCGAATTAAATCTGGTCGTTAAAAAGCTTTAACGACGACAAAAAATCCGGTCATTATACCTCTTTTCAACAACCAAATGTTTTCTTCACTAATTGATGTTCTAGTTATTAAAAAACATATAGGCAAGCCAGGTGCTTTACTAATTGATGTTCTAGTTATTAAAAAAAATATAGGCAAGCCAGGTGCCACAAAGATCTATTGCACATAACATTACCTTGTATTTCTGTCAAATGATGTTACCAAGGTTTGAATCTGTGACCTTCTGGTCACATGACAACAACTTTATCAATTACTCCAAGGCTCCCTTAAGTTCTAGTTATTAAGACTTTAATTATAACCACAAATTAGATCAACAAAAGTGCATTTATACACACACACACACACATACAAATACATGCACATATGAAAACATACAAATTGATTGTATTCATATTAAATTTCATAGTAACTATAAAGAATGATATTGCGTAACGTTACAAATATATAGACATACAAATTGTATGATATTATATTTTTAACTCTTAGTAAAAGAAAAACTAGAATATATTTTCTTAAATATGAAATGCATTCTTCCCGTGCTTAAAAAAATTTTTCATTACTTATACTTATTTACACTTTCTCTGTGGATGAGTTATTCACACTGCATGATCTGTCAAAAAATAGGTATAAAGACTTCATGTAAGGTTATAAATAATACTCCTAATAACTATTATCTTCTTTTTTTTTATGCAAAATCTGTTAGACCCCGAAATTAACTAAATGGAGGTTAATTGCTCATTCGGGAAAATTGTTGAGATTGAGGTGTATTATAAA
>JAOTQJ010038215.1:1719-15401 GCA_025642045.1 Solanum sejunctum
TCGCATAGAAATCGGTCCATGCAGCCGACGGGCATTGGTTGTGCCCTGGTAGGATTTTTGGCCCAAGGAATGCGAAACAGGCGATTTCGGTCAATTTTCGTGGGTGTTAGCCCACTAATTTTGGCGCTGCGTGGGGTTTCGGGCAAATATCTTTGAAAAAGTATGAGAATAGGTCGGGGACTCACCCGGCATGTGACTATGTGGCCGGAGGGCGTTGCTTGGGCCCTGGTAGGATTTTCTGGCCCAAGGAAGGTGAAACAGGCGATTTCAACCATTTTTCATGGGTGTTAGCCCACGGATTTTGGCGTTGCCTGGGGTTCTGGGCAAATATTTTAGAAAAACCATACAAGTGGGTCGGGGACTCGCCCGGGAAGCGGACCATGCCACCAGCGGGCGTTGGATGGATCCTGGTAGGATTTTCTGGCCCAAGGGAGGCAAAACAGTAGATTTCTGCCATTTTCTGTGGGTGTTAGCCCATGGATTTTTGCGCTGCCTGGGGTTCCGTGTAAATATTTTAGAAAACCCATACGGCTGGGTTAGGGACTCGTCCGGCAAATGGCCCATGCAGCCGGCGGGCATTGGCTTGGCCCTAGTAGGATTTTCTGGCCCAAGGAAAGCGAAATAGGCGATTTCGGCCATTTTCCATGGGTATTAGCTCACGGATTTTGGTGCTGCCTGGGGTTTTGGGGCAAATATTTTGGAAAAACCATACGGATGGGTCGGGGACTCGCTCAGCAAGTGGCCCACACAGCCGCGCGGGCATTGGATGGGCCTTGGTAGGATTTTCTGGCCCAAGAAATGCGAAATAGGCGATTTCAGCCATTTTTCGTGGGTGTCAGCCCACGGATTTTGGCGATGCCTGGGGTTCCGGACAAATATTTTGGAAAAACTATACGAGTGGCTCTGGGACACGCCTGATAAGTGGCCCATAGGGCCGGTGGGCATTTGCTGGGCCCTGGTAGGATTTTCTGGTCAAATGTAGGCTAAACAGGTGATTTTGGCCATTTTCCATGGGTGTTAGCTCACGAATTTTGGCGCTGTCTAGTGTTCCGGGCAAATATTTTGGAAAACCCATACAGGTGTGTCGTGGACTCACACGACAAGCCTTCTATGTAGTCAACTAGCGTTGCCTGGGACCTGGTAGGATTTTCTAGCCCAAGGAAGGCAAAACAGGTGATTTCGGCCATTTTCCGTGGGTGTTAGCCCACGGATTTTGGCGCTGCCTGGGGTTCCGGGCAAATATTTTGGAAAAACCATACGCGTGTGACAAGGACATGCCCAACAAGTAGCCCATGTGGCCAGCGGGCGTTGGCTAGGCCCTGGAAGGATTTTCTGGCCCAACGAAGGCAAAATAGGCAATTTTGGCTATTTTACATGGGTATTGGCCCACGGATTTTGGTGTTGCCTTGGGTTCTGTGCAAAAATTTTGGACAAAAAAAATAGTTGGGTCGGGGACTCTTTCGGAAAGTGGCCTATGCGGCCGACGGGCGTCGGCTGGGCCCTGGTAGGATTTTCTGGCCCAAGGAAGCAAAACAGGTGATTTCGGCCATTTTTCGTGGGTGTTAGCCCACGAATTTTGGCGCTACCTGGGGTTCCGGGCAAATATTTTAGAAAACCCACACGGGTAGGTCGAAGACTCTCCTATCACGCATACCATGCTGCCGGCGGGCGTTGCCTGGGCCCTGATAGGATTTTCTGGCACAAGGAAGGCAAAACTGGCAATTTCGGCCATTTTCCGTGGGTTATAGCCCATGGATTTTGGCGCTGCCTGGGGTTCCGAGCAAATATTTTGGACAAACCATACGGGTGGGTCGTGGAATCGCACGACAAGGGGCCCATGCAACCGGCGGGCGTTGTCTGGGCCCTCGTAGGAGTTTTTGGCCCAAGGAAGGCGAAACTTGCGATTTCGGCAATTTTCCTTGGGTGTTAGCCCACTGATTTTGGCGCTGCCTGGGGTTCCGAGAAAATATTTTAGAAAACCCATACGGGTGGGTCGGGACTTGCCCGGAAAGCAGCCCATGTGACCGGCAGGAGTTGGCTGTGCCCTGGTAGGATTTTCTGGCTCAAGGAAGCCAAAAGAGGCGATTTCGGCCATTTTTCGTGGGTGTTTGCCCAAGGATTTTGGTGTTGCCTTGGGTCCCGGGTAGATATTTTGGAAACAAAATACAAATGGGTTGGGGACTCTGCCGGCAAGTGGCCCATGTGGCCGGCGGGCGTTGGCTGGGCCCTGGTAGGATTTTCTGGCACAAGAAAGGCAAAACAGGCGATTTTGGCCATTTTTCTTGGGTGTTAGCCCACGGATTTTGGCGCTGCCTGGGGTTCCGGGCAAATATTTTGGAAAAACCATATGGGTGGGTGGAGGACTCTTCTAGCATGCATACCATGTAGCCGGCGGGCGTTGCCTGGGCCCTGGTCGGATTTTCTGGCACAAGGAAGGCGAAATAGGCAATTTCAGTCGTTTTTTGTGGGTGTTAGCCCACTAATTTTTTCGCTTCCTGGGGTTCTGGGAAAATATTTTAAAAAGACCATACAGGTGGCTCGAGGACTCGGGTGGCAAGCGGTCCATGCAGCCGGCCGACGTTGGCTGAGCCCTGGTATGAATTTCTGGCCCAAGGAAGGCAAAATAGGAGATTTCGACCATTTTCGTTGGGTGTTAACCCATTGATTTTTGCGCTACCCGGGGTTTCGTCCAAATATTTTGGAAAAACCATATGGGTTGGTCGTGCACTCGCCAGGCAGGGTGCCCATGCAGCCGACAGGCATTTGCTAGGCCCTGGTAGGATTTTCTGGCCCAAGGAATGTGAAACTAGCGATTTCGGCCATTTTCCGTGGGTTATAGCCCATGGTTTTTGGCGCTGCCTGGGGTTTCGGGCAAATATTTTGGAAAAACCATATGGGTGGATCATGTACTTGCCCGACAAGGGGCCCATGCAGCCGGCGGGCATTGGCTGGGCCCTCATAGGATTTTCTGGCCCAAGGAAGGCGAAACTGGCAATTTTGGCCATTTTTCATGGGTGTTAGCCCACTGATTTTGGCGCTGCCTGGGGTTCGAGAAAATATTTTAGAAAACCCATACGGGTGGGTCAGGGACTTGCCCGGAAAGCGGCCCATGTGGCCGGCAGGAGTTGGCTGGGCCCTGGTAGGATTTTCTGGCCCAAGGAAGCTAAAGCAGGCAATTTCGACCATTTTCTGTGGGTGTTAGCCCACGGATTTTGGCACTGCCTGGGGTTCCGAGTAAATATTTTGAAAAACCCGTACGGGTAGGTCAAGGATTCTCCCGGCAAGTGGCCCATGTGGCTGGCGAACATTGGTTGAACACTGGTAGGATTTTTTGGCCCAAGGAAGGCGAAACTGGCTATTTTGGCCATTTTCCGTGGGTGTTAGCCCACGGATTTTGGCACTGCCTGGGGTTCTTGGCAAATATTTTTGAAAACCATACGGGTGGTTCGGGGACTCTCCCGGCAAGCGGTCCATGCAGCCGGCGTGCATTGGCTGGGCCCATGTAGGATTTTCTGTCCCAAGGAAGGCAAAACAGGCGATTTCGACCATTTTCCGTGGATGTTAGCCCATGGATTTTGGCGCTGCCTGGGGTTCCGTGCAAATATTTTGGTAAAACCACATGGGTGGGTTGGGGACTCGCTCGAAAATTGGTCCATGTGGCCGGCGGGTATTGGCTGGGCCCTGGTAGGATTTTTGGCCCAAGGAATGCGAAACTGGCGATTTCGGCCAATTTCTGTGTGTGTTAGCCCACTAATTTTGGCACTGCCTGGGGTTCCGAGCAAATATTTTTAAAAAACTATACGGCTAGGTTGGGGAATCACCTGTCATGCGGACCATGTGGCCAGCGGGTGTTGCCTGGACCCTGGTAGGATTTTCTGGCCCAAGAAAGGCGAAATAGACGATTTCGGCCATTTTTTGTGGGAGTTAGCCCACGGATTTTTGCGCCGCCTGGGGTTCTGAGTAAATAATTTTGAAAAACCATACGGCTGGGTCGGGAACTCGCCCAACAAGTGGCCCATACGGTCGGCGGGCAGTGGCTGGGCCCTGGTAACATTTTCTGTCCCAAGGAATGCGAAACAGGCAATTTTGGCCATTTTTCGTTTGTGTTAGCCCACTAATTTTGGCGCTGCCTGGGGTTCCGGGAAAATATTTTTGAAAAACTGTATGGCTGGGTCGGGTACTCATGCCATATGCGGAACATGCATTCGACGGACATTGGCTGGGCCCTGGTAGGATTTTCTAGCCCAAGGAAGGCGAAACAGGCAATTTCGGCCATTTTGTGGGTGTTAGCCCACGGATTTTTGCGCTGCCCGAGGTATCGGGTAAATATTTTTGAAAAACCATACTACTGGGTTAGGGACTCGCCTGGCAAGTGGCGTATGCAGCTGGCGGGCATTGGCTGGGCCCTGGTAGGAATTTCTGGCCCACTGAAGGCGAAACAGGCAATTTCGGCCATTTTCCATGGGTATTAGCCCACGGATTTTGGGGCACATATTTTGGAAAAACCATACGGGTCAATAGTAGACTCACCCGCTAAGGTGCCCATGTAGCCGACAAGCATTTGCTGGGCCCAGGTAGAATTTTCTGGCCCAATGAAGGCAAAACAGTCAATTTCGGCCATTTTCCATGGGTGTTAGCCCATGGATTTTGGCGCTGTCTGGTGTTCCGGGAAAATATTTTTGAAAAACCATACGGGTGGGTGGTGGACTCACACGGCAAGTTGCCCATGCAGTCGACCGGCATTGGCTGGGCCCTGGTAGGATTTTTTATCCCAACTAATGCGAAATAGGCAATTTCGGCAATTTTCCGTGTGTGTTAGCCCACGGATTTTGGCACTGCCTGGGGTTCCGGGCAAATATTTTAGAAAAACCATATGGCTGGGTCGAGGACACGCCCGACAAGTAATCCATGCAGCCAGCGGGCGTTGGCTAGGCCCTGGTAGGATTTTCTGGCCGAAGGAAGGCAAAACAGGCGATTTCAGCCATTTTCCATGGTTGTTAGAGCACGGATTTTGGTGTTGCCTTAGGTCCCGGGAAAATATTTTGGAAAGAAATATGGCTGCGTCGGGGACTCTCCTGATGAGCGGCCCTCTCGATAAGCGGCCCATGTGGCTAACAGGCATTTGCTGGGCCCTGGGACGATTTTCTGGCCCTAGGAAGACAAAATAGGCGATTTGTGCTATTTTCCGTGTGTGTTAGCCCACGGATTTTGGTGCTATCTAGGGGTTTGGGCAAATAATTTGGAAAAACCATAAGGGTGGGTCGGGGACTAATCCAACAAGCGGCCCATGTAGCCGGCGGGCGTTGGCTGGGCCCTGGTAGGATTTTCTGGCCCAAGGAAGGCAAAACAGGCGATTTCGGCCATTTTTCGTGGGTGTTAGCCTACGGATTTTGGCGCTGCCTGGGGTTCCGGGCAAATATTTTTGAAAACCCATATGGGTGGGTCTAGGACTCGCCTGGAAAGTGGATGATGAGGCCTGCGGGCATTGGCTAGGCCCTGGTAGGAGTTTCTGGCCCAAGGAAGGCGAAACAGGCGATTTCTGCCATTTTCCATGGGTGTTAGCCCACGGATTTTTGAGCTGCCTGGGGTTCCAGGTAAATATTTTGGAAAAACCATATTAATGGGTCGGGGACTTGCCCAGTAAGCGGCTTATGTGATCGGCGGGCGTTGGCTGGGCGCTGGTAGGATTTTCAGGCCCAAGGAATGCAAAACAGGCGATTTCGGCAAATTTTCGTGGGTGTTAGCCCACGGATTTTGGCGCTGCCTGGGGTTTCGGGCAAATATTTTCGAAAAACCATATGGGTCTGTTGGGAACTCGCCCTAGCAGCTGTCCATTTGGCCGACAGGCGTTGGATTGACCCTGGTAGGATTTTCTGGCCCAAGAAAGGTGAAACAGGCAATTTCGGCCATTTTCTGTGGGTGTTAGCCCATGGATTTTGGCGTTGCCTGGGGTTCCGGGCAAATATTTTGGAAAACCCATATGGGTAGGTTGGGGACTCGCCTGGAAAGCGGCCCATGCAGCCAAAAATGCGTTGGCTAGGCTTTCGTAGGAGTTTCTGGCCCAAGGAAGGCAAAACAGGCGATTTCGGCCATTTTCCATGGGTATTAGCCCACAGATTTTAGTGCTGCGTGGGGTTGCTGGCAAATATTTTGGAAAAACCATATGGGTGGGTTAAAGAATCTCCCGAAAAGCGGCCCATGTGGCCGGCAGGCGTTGGATGGTCCGTGGTAGGAGTTTTTGGCCCAAGGAAGGCAAAAAAGGCGATTTAGGCCATTTCCATGTGTGTTAGGCCACGGATTTTCGCACTGCCTGCGGATCCGTTTAAATATTTTGGAAAAACCATACGGGTAGATCGAGGACTCGCCCGGTAAGCGGTTTATGCGGTCAGCGGGCGTTGGCTAGGCCTTGGTAGGAGTTTCTGGCCCAAGGAAGGCAAAACGGGCAATTTCAACCATTTTCCGTGGGTGTTAGCCCCCAAAATTTGGCGCTTCCTGGGGTTCCGGGCAAATATGTTAGAAAAACCATACGGGTGGGTCGAGGACTCACCTGGAAAGTGGCCCATGCAGCCAGCGGGCATTGGCTGGGCCCTGATAAGATTTTCTGGCCCAAGGAAGGCGAAATAGGCGATTTTGGCCATTTTCCGTGGTTGTTAGCCCACAAATTTTGGCGCTGCCTAGGGTTCAGGGCAAATATTTTGGAAAAAACATATGGGTGGGTCAGAGACTCGCCCGGAAAGCGGCCCATGTGGTCAGCGGGTGTTGGCTGAGCCTTGGTCGGTTTTTCTGGCCCAAGAAAGGCGAAAGAGGCAATTTCTGCCATTCTCCGGGGGTGTTAGCCCATGGATTTTTGCGCTGCCTAGGTCTCCAGGCAAATATTTTGGAAAATCTATATGGGAGGGTCGGGGACTTGCCTGGCAAGTGGTTCATGTGGTTGGCAGGTGTTGGCTGAGCCTTGGTAGGATTTTCTGGCCCAAGGAAGGCGAAAGAGGCAATTTCGACCATTCTCCGGGGGTGTTAGCCCACGGATTTTGGCGCTGCCTAGGGTTCCGGGCAAATATTTTTGAAAAACCATATGGGAGGGTTGGGGACTTGCCTGGCAAGCGGTCCATGTAGCCAGCGCGCATTGGTTGGACCTTGGTAGGATTTTCTGGCCCAAGAAAGGCAAAACAAGCAATTTTGACCATTTTTTCTGCGGGTGTTAGCCCACGGATTATGGCGATGCCTGGGGTATCGGCAAAATATTTTGGAAAAACCTTACGGTTGGGTTGGGTACTCGCCTGCGGGCATTGGTTAGGCCCTAGTAGGATTTTCTGGCCCAAGGAAGGAAACAGGCTATTTATGCCATTTTCCATGGGTGTTAGCCCACGGATTTCGGCGCTGCCTGGGTTTCCGGGCAAATATTTTGGAAAACCTATACAGATGGGTGGAGGACTCGCCAAACAAGTGGACCATGTGACCGGAGGGCATTAGCTAGGCCCTGGTAGGACTTTCTGGCCCAAGGAATGCAGAACAGGCGATTTCGGCTATTTTTCGTGGGTGCTAGCCCACGGATTTTGGCGCTGCCTAGGGTTTCTGGCAAATATTTTGGAAAAATCATACGGGTGGGTAGAGGACTCGCCCGTCAAGCGGCCCATGTGGCCGGAGGGCGTTGGCTGGGCCCTGGTAGGATTTTCTGGCCCAAGAAAGGCGAAATAGGCGATTTCGGCCATTTTCGGTGGGTGTTAACCCACGAATTTTGGCGCAGCCTGGGGTTCTGGGAAATTATTTTCGAAAACCCATATGGTAGGGTCGAGGACTCGCCCAAAAAGAGGACTATGTGGCCCGAGGGCATTGGCTGGGCCCTGGTAGGATTTTCTGGCCCAAGGAAGGCAAAACTGGCGATTTCCTCCATTTTCAGTGGGTGTTAGCCCACGGATTTTGGCGCTGCCTGGGGTTTCGAGTAAATATTTCTGAAAAACCATACAAGTGGGTTGGGGACTCGCCCAGCAAGCTGCCTATGTGGCCAGCGAGCATTGGTTGGGCCCTGGTAGGATTTTCTGGCCCAAGGAAGGCGAAATAGGCGATTTTGTCCATTTTCCGTGGGTGCTAGCCCACGAATTTTGGCGCTGCCTAGAGTTCCGGGAAAATATTTTAGAAATCCCATATGAGTGGGTCAGGGACTTGCCCTGCATACGGACCTTGTGATCGGCGGGAGTTAGCTAGACCCTGGTATGATTTTTTTGCCCAAGGAATGCAAAACATGCGATTTCGGCCATTTTCAGTGGGTGTTAGCCCACGGATTTCGGCATTGCCTAGGGTTCCGAATAAATATTTTGAAAAACCCAAATGAGTGGGTGGGGAACCCGCCCGATAAGCGGCCCATGTGTCCGGCAAGCATTGGCTGAGCCCTAGTAAGATTTTCTGGCCCAAGGAATTAGAAACGGGCGATTTTGGACATTTTCCGAGGGTGTCAGCCCACGGATTTTTGCGCTGTCTGGGGTTCCCAGAAAATAATTTGGAAAAACCACATGGGTGGGTCGGAGAATCACCCGTCAAGCGTCCATACGGCCGGCGGGCATCATCTGGGCCTTTATAGGATTTTCTAGCCCAAGGAAGGCAAAACAAGCAATTTTAGCCATTTTCCATGGGTGTTAGCCCACGGATTTTGTTGCTGCCTGGTGTTCCGGGCAAATATTTCTATATGGGTGGTTCGTGGACTCGCCTAGCAAGCGGTTCATGCGGTCGGTGAGCATTGGCTAGGCCCTGGTAGGATTTTTTGGCCCAAGAAATGCGAAACAGGCGATTTCGACCATTTTCCGTGGATGTTAGCCCACGCATTTTGGCGCAGCCTGGGGTTCCGGGCATATATTTTGGAAAATCCATACACGAGGGTTGGGGAATCACCCGCCAAGTGGCCCATGCAGCTGGCGGGCATTGGCTAGGCCTTGGTATGATTTTCTGGCCCAAGGAAGGCGAAAATGGTGATTTTGGCCATTTTCTGTTGGTGTTAGCCCACGGATTTTGGCGTCGCCTGGGGTTTCAGGCAAATATTATGGAAAATCCATATAGGTGGGTCGGGGACTAGCCCGTCAACCGGCCCATGTGGCCGGCGAGCGTTGGCTCGGCCCTGGTTAGATTTTCTGGCCCAAGGAAGGCGATACAGGCGATTTCGGCCATTTTCCGTGGGTATTAGTCCACGGATTTTGTACTGCCTGGGGTTATGGCATATTATTTTCGAAAAACCATACGGGTGGGTCAGGTACTCGGCCGGTAAGCATCCCATATAGCTGGCGGGTGTTGGCTAGTCCCTGGTAGGATTTTTTAGCCCAAGGAAGGCAAAAATAGGCGATTTCAGCCATTTTCCTTGTGTGTTAGCCCACGAATTTTGGCGTTGTCTGGGGTTCCGGGCAAATATTATGAAAAAACCATATGTGTGGGTAAGGGACTCTCCCGATAAGCAGCCCATGGCAGGCATTGGATAGGCCCTGGTAGGATTTTCTGGCCCAAGGAAGGTGAAACAGGCGATTTCAGCCATTTTTCGTGGGTGTTAGCCCACGTATTTTGGCACTGCCTGGGGTTCCGGGCAAATATTTTGGAAAATCCATATAGGTGGGTCGAGAAATCGCCCAGCGAGCGGCCTATGAGGTCGATGGGCATTGGCTGGGCCCTGGTTAGATTTTCTGGCCCAAGGAAGACAAAACAGGCAATTTTGGCCATTTCCGTGGGTGTTCGCCCACGAATTTTGGCGCTCCCTGTTGTTCCGGGCAAATATCTCAGAAATACAATACGAGTGGGTCGGGGACTCACCCAGTAAGTGGCCTATGTAGCCGGATGGCATTGGCTAGGCCCTGGTAGGAATTTCTAGACCAAGGAAGGCAAAACAGGATTTCGGACATTTTCCTTGGGTGTTAGCCCATGGAATTTGGCGCTTCCTAGGGTTCTGGACAAATATTATCGAAATAATATATGAGTAGGTCGGGGACTCGCCTGGTATGCGGCCCATATGGTTGGTGGGCTTTGGATAGGCCCTGGTAGGACTTTCTGGACAAAGGAATGCAAAACAGGCGATTTCGGACATTTTCCATTGGTGTTAGCCCACGGATTTTGGCGCTGCCTGGGGTTCCAGGCAAATATTTTGGAAAAACCACATGGGTGGGTCAGGGACTTTCTCAGCAAGCGGCCTATGTGGCCGGTGGGCATTGGCTAGGCCCTGGTAGGATTTTCTGGCCCAAGGAAGGCAAAATAGGCGATTTCGGCCATTTTCCGTGGGTGGTAGCCCACGGATTTTGGCGCTGCCTGGGGTTCCGGGAAAATATTTTGGAAAAACCATACAGGTGGGTCGGGTATTCGCCCAGCAAGTGGCCCATGTGGCCGACGGGCATTGGCTGGGCCATGGTAGGATTTTCTATCCCAAGGAAGGCGAAACAGGCGATTTCGACCATTTTCCGTGGGTATTAGCCCACGAATTTTGGCGCTGCCTAGGGTTCTGGAAAAATATTTTGAGAAAACCATACAAGTGCGTCGAGGAATTGCCCTGCAAGCGGCCTATGCGGCCGGCGGGCGTTGGCTGTGCATTTGTAGGATTTTCTTGCCCAAGGATGGCGAAATAGGCAATTTTGACCACTTTTCGTGGGTATTATCCCACGGATTTTGGCACTTTCTGGGGTTTTGGGCAAATATTTTGGAAAAACTATACGGGTGGGTCGAGTACTGGCCTGGTATGCGGCCCATGCGGTCGACGGTCTTTGGTTGGGCCCTAGTAGGATTTTCTGGACCAAGAAAGGCGAAACAGGCGATTTTGGCCATATTGCTTGGGTGTTAGCTTATGTATTTTGGCGCTACCTGGGGTTCTGGGCAAATATTATGGAACAACCATTTGAGTGGGTCCGAGACTTTCCCGGTCAGTGGCCCATGTAGCCGGCGGGCATTTTCTAGGCCCTAGTAGAATTTTCTGGCCCAAGGAAGGCGTAACAGGCGATTTCGGTCATTTTCCGTGGGTGTTAGCCCACGGATTTTGGCGTTGCCTGGGTTTTCGGACATATATTTTGGAAAAACTGTATGTGTGGATTGGGTACTCACCCGGTAATCGCCCCATGTGGCCGGCGGGCATTGGTTGGGCGTTGGTAGGATTTTCTGGCCCAAGGAATGCGAAACAGGCAATTTCGGCAATTTTTCGTGGGTGTTAGCCCTTGGATTTTGGCGTTGCCTGGGGTTTCGATCAAATATTTTGAGAAAACCATATGGGTGGGTCGAGGAATCGCCCGGCAAGCGATCTACGTGGCCAACGGGCATTGGCTAGGCCGTGGTGGGATTTTTTGGCCTAAGGAATGCGAAACAGGCGATTTCGGCTATTTTCCGTGGGTGTTAACCCAAGGATTTTGGCGCTGCTTGGGGTTCTGGGAAAATATTTTGGAAAAACCATATGGGTGGGTCGGGAAATAGCCCTTCAAGCGGCCCTTGAGGCCGGCGGGCATTGGCTGGGACCTTGTAGGATTTTATGGCCCAAGGAAGACGAAACAGGTAATTTCGTCCATTTTTCGTGGGTGTTAGCACACGAATTTTGGCGCTGCTTGGGGTTTCGGGCAAATATTTTAAAAAAAACATATAGATGGGTCGAGGACTCGCCCGTCAAGCAGTCCATGTGGCCAACGGGCTTTGGTTGGGCCATGGTAGGATTATCTGGCCCAAGGAAGGAGAAACAGGCAATTTCGGCCATTCTCCATGGGTGTTAGCCCACGGATTTGGGTGCTGCCTGGGCTTCTGGGCAAATATTTTTGTAAAACCATACAGGTGGGTTGGGGACAATCCCTCAAGCGACCCATGTGGCCGGAGATCATTGGCTGGGCCCTGGTAGAATGTTTTGATCCAAGGAAGGCAAAACAAGCGATTTCGACCATTTTCTGTTGGTGTTAGCCCACGGATTTTGGTGTTGCTTGGTGTTCTGGGGAAACATTTTTTAGAAAAACCATATGAGTGGGTTGGGGACTCACCCGACAAGTGGCCCACGTGATCGACGGGCATTGGCTAGGCCCTGGTAGGATTTTTTGGCCCAAGGAAGGCGAAACAGAGGATTTTGGCCATTTTCCGTGGGTGTTAGCCCACGGATTTTGGCGCTGCCTGGGGTTCCGGGCAAATATTTTGGAAAAACCATACGCGTGGGTTAGGAAATCACCCGGCAAGCGGCCTATGAGGCCGGGCGGGCATTGGATGGGACCTGGTAGGATTTTCTGGCCCAAGAAGGACGAAACAGTCAATTTCATCCATTTTTCGTGGGTGTTAGCACACAAATTTTGGCGCTGCCTGGGGTTTCGGGCAAATATTTAAAAAAAACCATATAGATGGGTCGGGGACTCCCCTGTCAAGCAATCCATGTGGCCAGCGGGCGTTGGCTGGGCCATGGTAGGATTATCTGGCCCAAGGAAGGAGAAACAGGCAATTTCAGCCATTCTCCGTGGGTGTTATCCCACGGATTTGGGTGCTGCCTGGGGTTCCGGGCAAATATTTTTATAAAACCATATAGGTGGGTTGGGGACAAGACCTCAAGCGACCCATGTGGCTGGAGTTCATTGGCTGGGCCTTGGTAGAATGTTTTGGCCCAAGGAAGGCGAAACAGGTGATTTCGTCTATTTTCTGTTGGTGTTAGCCCACGGATTTTCGCGCTGCTTGGGATTCCGGGCAAATATTTTAAAAAACCCATATGGATGGGTTGGGGACTCGCCCGACAAGTAGGCCACGTGGCCGACGGGCATTTGGTAGGCCCTGGTAGGATTTTCTGGCCCAAGGAATGCGAAATAGAGGATTTCAGCCATTTTCCGTGGGTGTTAGCCAACGAATTTTGGCGCTGCTTTGGGTTCTAGGCAAATACTTTGGATAAACCATGCGGGTGGGTCGGGAAATCACTCGGTAAGTGTCCCATGAGGCCGGCGGGCATTGGCTGGGCCCTGGTAGAATTTTCTGGCCCAAGGAAGACGAAATAGGCAATTTCGTCCATTTTCCGTGGTTGTTAGCCCATGAATTTTGGCGCTGCCTGGGGTTTTGGGCAAATATTTGAAAAAAATAATACAAGTGGGTCGGGGACTCACCCGGTAAGCGGCCCATGCAGCCAGCGGGAATTGGCTAGGCCCTGGTAGGATTTTTGGCCCAACGAATGCGAAACAGGCAATTTCGGCCATTTTCCGTGGGTGTTAGCCCACGGATTTTGGCGCTGCCTGGGTTTTCGGGCAAATATTATGGAAAAATCATATGGGTGGGTCGGAGACTCTCTCGACAAGCGGCCTATACAGTCGGCGGGCATTGGCTTGTCCCTAGTAGGATTTTCTTGCCCAAGGAAGGCAGTACAGGCAATTTTAGCCATTTTCTGTGGGTGTTAGCCCACGGATTTTGGCACCGCCTGGGGTTTCCGGAAAATATTTTGGAAAATCCATATGGGTGGGTCAGGGACTCGCCCTCCCAGCGGCCCATGTGGCCGACGTGCGTTGGCTCAGCCCTGGTTAGATTTTCTGGCCCAAGGAAGGCGAAACAGGCAATTTTGGCCTTTTTTCGTGGGTGTTAGCCCATGGATTTTGCACTGCTCTCACGCCCCAAGTTATCGTTAGGGCAGACTGGCAGCCTTGGGATAAGGCTCGAGAGAACCAATCTATATCTATTCGCTTGTTTACATATTATAATTAACTTTCTATGTTTGGCGTGCTTATAGGGAGATA
>JAOTQJ010038234.1:0-15398 GCA_025642045.1 Solanum sejunctum
TTATTATTATTATTATTATTATTATTATTATTATTATTATTATTATTATTATTATTATTATTATTATTATTATATAGAAGATCCATGACAAGGACGACCAATGACATTTAGTAAATTTAACTTCATTTAAGAGTAATAATAATAATTATATAATTAATGGTCAAAACAAAAATTTAGAAGAATCTTTATATATCCTTACTGTTATTATGAGCTCATAAGGACAGTTTTGTAATAGTGTTAAAATAAGAAGTTTCTATCAATTAACTTCTTTAGAAAGAAAATTTCAAATTAATTTAAAATGTATTTGAATAGTTAATTTTTTGCTTCTAAAAATACTTCTAAGGGTCACTGCATAAACATATTTTTGGTATTAAGGTACATAATATGACCATTACTAATCTCGTCTCTTGATTATTAAGTTAGTGTTAGAAATGATGTATCAATTTTTTATTTAATTTAAAAAATATATCAAATTTAGTGAATGCAAGAGAAAACAATGTTTGACTATCAAGAAAATTTGTTGTATGAATGGAGACCAAACCAACCCAAATTTTCACAAGCGTTGACGGGTTCTGGAGTGCCTGTCAAGGGCGCTAGCGCATACCCCGGGATGATCATTACCACCTGCACCTCACATCTGGGCATAGTAGAACGTGTAATGCATCTGCTATTCCATTCAACTACATTTGTTTATTTAATCCATAGCCTTAAAGAACGCAAAAGTAACGGGAAACCCGCCCATACAACCAGCGGGAAGGATGAAACTATTGACAAAGACCGTTTGGCGAAAATGCTGCAGGCAATAGGATATTTTCTTAATATCAAATATCATAAACTATTTAACAGAGAAAAATTAAAGAAAAAAATTAATATTCAAATTTGAGGATATTAAATTACAAACTAAAGTAAAATGAGGAGTTAAAAAATAAAGAAGAACAACAAAAGAAAATATTTATAGAAAAAAGTTGTTGAGGAATATAAAGAAAGAAAAAGCTAAAAATAAATAAAGGAGAAAACAACCCAAAAAAAAGTATATTGGCTATTTTATGTGGGTAAGATTCAAAGTTTTCTTTTATGATATGATATTTATATTTCAATATAAATTATTTCTTAATTTAATTTTAAATTTAACACTAAGGTAATCATTAGTTTCACGATCCAAGCCTATGGCCTGGATGTGATCGACGGATAGGAAACACGAAGGAACCCCAAACAAGCTTTATAGCATATCATTACACATACTTGGTCGCGGAAGCAATATAAAATAACATAAGAAACAATAACAAGGGGAAATTGGGGCTAACGGAAAAGGACTTACATTAAAATAGCTTGAATATCATAAGTGAGTCAAAGCTTAAGCATAATACACATCTTGTCCAACAACACCTCTAACATAGAACTTAGCGGGGTCCAAGATAAGCAACTGGGTCCACCGTCATAGTCAAAGCATACAAAAGGAAAGATAATCTTTAATACATAGCATAGGAATGTAGACTAATGTCCTCGGAATGGAGAACTCACCAACTAGCTTGAATGGATACCACTTGCCACGTGGAGGAAGATGATGACCAAATAGAGCTCTGGTTCCTACATGAAAACATCATGTAGGCATTGAGTATGTGTTAGTATGTTTAAATGTACTAAATATGTAAGATTCAATGCAACAAGAGATAGACATCATAGGCAAAATGCATAACCATAGACAATAGGCAGAGTATAACAATATGATATGTAGGAATGATGCATGTAATAAATCATGCTCTTATAGATCATAGTACATATGTAAGGAGAGACCATCATCATAGACCAAGCAAAGTAGTACTTGGAATCCAAGGCTTAACACCCTTTAGTAGTGGTCGAGGTACCAACACCTCAACATGGTTAATGGACTTCTCACCCTCCATTATAGTGGTCAAGGTACTAACCCCTCAACATGGATAATGGACTTCATCACCCTCCATCATAGTGGTCAAGGTACTAACTACTTAACATTGTTAATGGACTTTCACCCTCCATCATAGTGGTCAGGGTACTAACCCCTCAACATGGTTAATGAACTTTTCACCCTCCATCATAGTGGTCAAGGTACTAACCCCTGAATGTGGTTATGGTTCACATGCAATACTATGGAATCTCATCATGAAATTATCATACATACATCATAATTTCATCATCATAAAATCATATATATCATATGTCAAGCATTAGGCGTTCAATAATTCAAGAATCATAACGCAAACATTTTATTCAACACTTGGCGGGTGTGTAATAGGGGTATATGACCATCCAATTTAGAGATAAAATCATGCAAGAAAACCCATTGCAAAATAATCAATCAACACCTTGTAACACCACCAAGACATTCACATCAAAATCCCTAATCAAATCTCACATTAGATCTAATATTTATAGCTCAAAACATGCTAAGACAATCATACTTTCACGAAACCTTAATTCACTATGCAGTGAAATTTACAACAATCAAGACACATGAGTAAATAAACTTTAAATCATGCAATTTAAGTAGAAAAGAAGATTAGGCACCAAGGTGAAAGGACCCAATGGTTGAAACCCACATACCTTAACTTTGGAGAAGTTCTTGATGAAGATTGAAAATGGAGGCTTGAAGCTTAAAGGAAATCCTTAGATCTGGAAGAGATTTGGACACTTGATTTTGGAGTCAAATGTTAGTATAAGAGTTTGAGAGAGTATTTTATCAATACAATGAAGAAAGTAAGGGTTTTGAGACTTTGAATGAGCATAAAAAAATCAAATTAGAGCATAGAAAGAGTGGAAGAGGACAAAAATAACCCTTCCTAAAAAGTTGTCTAACGGCTGTTACGGGCCCTATTACAACCTGTAGGAAGCACTAAGACTCGTAGGACCCTTCACATGACCCCTAGGATCAATTTTGAAGTCTCTAAAAATTACTAGGAGCCTAACCTACGAGTATACCCTGACCTACGACTCGTAATAGTGGGCTTGTAGTGCAATTCTACACTAGCAGTCTTCAATAAAATGACCATAACTTTTAACTCCGAACTCTAAAGAGGTGCAACAAAGTTCTTTGGAAAGCTAACTCACAGGAATTTCATTTGAATTATGTGGGCTACCTAGTTCCAAATGTGCTAAAAGTTATGCTAGTTTAAAGTTGACCCTTGCATGAAACATTACCCAAAACTCAACTCATAGGGATGTTATGCTAGTTTAAAGTTTACCCTTGCATGAACCATTACCCAAAACTCATCTCATAGGGATGTCTTGAACTCGTTTAGGTAATAGCAGTCTCCCATGAACCTAATACAACCCCAACCTAAGCAAATGAGGCTTGAAACATGGGTACAAGAGCATGAAATTATGGGGTGTCACTATATCCCCTTTGGGAATATTCATCCTTAAATGTGGAAGAACAAGGCTTGAAACGCTTGAATTAGAACATGAAACTTCCAACCATAAGATCCATTGCATAGCTAACTAGTTGAAAATCATAATGTAGTTAAAAGTCATGGTAAAATGTATTCAAATAATTCGAAGCATCATTTTCAAAATCTTAACATAGTGTAAAATCACCATGTATTTGCCAACTTATACATGAATGTATATGAATGACATAGGGGCTGAAACATAAGACTTGGAATCATGGAAAGTATTTGACGTGTTATCATAAGCTTGAATAGAATGAAACAAATATAGATATTGCTTCTCTATGCCCGCACCGGCTTCCCGAGAGTTACGTAAAAATAGACTACTTCTCCAAAAAAGGCCTTTGCGAACACCGCATCATTATCATTCAACTTATCCATTCACCCATCCACACCTCCACCGGGACCTTCTCTTGAGTCAACTTATCCTCCACATCACCTACAATCTCAAGGAGTGCTATAGCACTAGAGGTACAAACACATCCCATCAACCTAAAAGCATGAAGAATCGAACAAACCCAACTCCTATCCATAGGCAATCCCCAAACTTATGCAACCTTACCAACTTCACTCTACACTCTATATGGACTCACAATCCTTAACTCAATTGGCAACCTTAAATACACCTAACCTACTTGGTACCATAACCACCATCTATCCCTTGGGAAACAAGCTCCACTCTATCATCTTCTCACCTAAAACTTTTAACTCTAATAAGGCAGAAATCATGGCCTTGCTTAAACTAGATTTGGAATACTCAAGAATACGATAGTACCATTCTCAACTTCCTTCAACCTAGCTCCCTATCTATCCTACCGATGGACTACACTAGTCACCTCTTTATCACCATTACCATAATGCTAGGCTACCCATAGGCACCCTACTTAGAGCATCGACACATCACAAGCCTCAACGAGGGACATAATGCACACTCATATCATAATTCTTAAGGAGTTCCAACCATCTTCTTTCTATCCACAATGCACACTTATCATATTTGGCAAACAACCTCTCATCATCCAGGACTTGCGACCCTATCCCCAAGTAATTTCCAAGCTCTAAATAATTCAATACCTCATCACTAAAGACTACCACAAACATATCAAGGTAGGATTTTCATACCCTACTCTAGAGATCCATAAACATAGCCAATGCATAAATCAACCGAACAACTCCACTAATACTAATAATGATCACTTGGTAACAAAACTCAAACCAAAGATCAACCTTAGTGAAGTGACTAACCCATTGAAGTTGACCAAATAGATTGACCATCATTTACCATCATATTACAACCTTATGGGTTCTACACTTATTAAAAACATGCTATGCAAGTAGCCAAATCATCCCAATACCTCCAACCCAACAAGCTAAGTTCAACCAAAATCACAAGACAAGACTCTATGCAATAAGAACATGGGGCAACCCTTCAAGATCAATCGAACCTTAAGACAAGAATGGACCTACCTCTTTTCTTATGACTTGACAACCTACCACTCAAAGACTGGTTCATTAGGGAGTCAGAATCTAACTCTATGGGTCCTACCATCAATGAAAACACAATATGCATGCAACTATTTCACTCCCAGTATAACATCAAAACCACTACACTATCTCCAACAAGTCACAAGGAAAGACCTAATACAATATGAACATGGATCAACACTTATGGACTTTATAGCAACCATATACTCAACCAATAGATAAATACCAAAGGTTCACATCACTACTCGAGACACACAAGAAGCCCACTAGCAACCCAAGAGAATAAAGAAAGGAATAATGGCACTTTGGACCCAACAATACATATCTAAGTCACGAAAATTTCAACATACTGGTCGCAACATCAGATGCCTCATCCACTTCTTACCTCCTTTGATAAGCATAGAACTGATTATGCCTTGGAGCATCCCCTTAATCAACCTCACCATATCTACCCCTTTTGGGCTTAAGAGGGCAATCTATTATCTTGTGACCCTCCTCACCACAACCATAATAGGCATTGGTTTTCTTTAAGCACGGACCATTATGGCATTTACCATACTTTGGGCACCTAGCATAAGGTACCACACTAGCACAACTTTGGCATTTTTGGAACTTTCCCTCACCGCGAGCTCTCTTGGCCTCCTTACCTTGCTTTTTCCTCAACTTTTACTCCTCCATTTGTTTGACATAAGTCATCAAACAGGATGAATTCATGTCACCAATCAACATAGTAGATCGGCATTCCTCATCACCAAGTCGGAGACACCCTTTACAAACTTGTTCATCCTAGTCCTTGCATCAGACACCAATTGAGGAGCATATTTAGATAGTTGGGTGAACTTGAAGGCATACTCTCTCACAATCATATCAACTTGCTTCATGTTTATGAAATCTTCCAACTTAGCCTCCCTAAGCTCAAGAGGAAAGAATCGATTAAGAAAAGCCAATTTGAACTCCTACCAAAGTACCATATTACCATTTCCCTTCTCCCCCTTCCATTGATCATACCAAATTTGGGCTACCCCTTTGAGTTGGTAGGCCGCCAAATCCACTTTTTCATTTAGCCCAACACTTATGATAGACAAAATTTTTTAGACCTCATCTATGAACTCTTGTGGATCTTCATCCATCTTTGACCCATGAAATACCAGAGGGTTTATCCTCATAAAGTCCCTTACCCTAGCTCCTGGGGTAGTAGATTGAGGGGCTTAGGCCTTTGGTTGACTTGGTTGGCCACAACTTGGGCAAGTATAATGAGAGCATCCCGGAGTTCACCATTGGTAGGTTGCTTTTTAGGAGTTTGGGCCCTTCTTTTTCGAGTGTTAGGCATGATTTAGCATAGCAAGGAATAATCGTTAGGGGGAAAAAGCTTACTTATAGCACAACTTAGAACATGAAGAAGGGAAACATTTCCTAGAATGTCTCATAGTCTCCTACTCATAATTGTGGTGTACAACACAACCATGAATAAGACTCTAATCGACATGGTCTATTGGAGTCCGAGGATATATCAACATAGTGCTCTGATACCATCTTTGTCACGACCTAAGCCTAAGGCCTAGATGTTACAGGCGGATGGGAAACCCGAAGGTATTCCAAACAAGCCTCATTGCAATCATTACACATCCTTGGTCATCGAAGCAATATAAAACAACATAAGAAACAATAACAAGGGAAAATTGGGACTAAGGGAAAAGGACTTATATTAAAATTGCTTGAATATCATAAGTGAGTCAAAGCTCAAGCATAATACACATCTAATCCAATAACACATCTAACATAGAACTTAGCAGGAGCCACGACAAGCAACCGGGCTCCCATAGTCAGAGCATACAAAAGGAAAAATAGTCTTTAATACATAGCATAGGAATGTAGACCAATGTTCCCAGAATAGAGGACTCACTAACTAGCTTGAATGGATACCACTAGCCACGTGGAGGAGGAGGATGACAAAATAGAGATCCTATTTCTACATGGTAACATTATGTAGGCATAGAGTATGCGTTAGTACGTATGGATATACTAAGTATGTAAGATGCGATACAACAAGAGATAGACATCATAGGCAAAATGCATAACCATAGAAAATAGGCATAATATAACAATATGGTATGTATGAATGGATGCTTGTAGTAAATCATGCTCTTATAGATCATAATGCATATGTAAGGAGATATCATCATCATAGACAAAGCAAAGTAATACTTGGAATCCAAGGATTAACACCCTCTTGGTAGTGGTCGAGGTACCCCTCAACATGGTTAATAGACTTCTTATCCTCCATCATAGTGGTCAAGGTACTAACCCCTCCCAACATGGTTCATGGACTTCATCACCCTCCATCATAGTGTTCAAGGTACTAACCCCTCAACATGGTTAATGGACTTCTCACTCTCCATCATAGTGGTCAAGGTACTAACCCCTCAACATGGTTATAGTCCACATGCAATACTATAGAAGCTAATCATGACATTATCATACATGCATCATTCTTTCATTATAATAAAGTCATATATATCATATGCCAAGCATTAGGCCTTTAACAATTCAAGAATCATAACCCAAACATTTTATTAAACACTTGGCTGGTATATGACCATGCAATTTAGAGATGAAATCATGCAAGAAAACCCATTGTAAAACCATCAATCAACACCTTGTAACACCGCCAAGACATTTACATCAAAACCCCTCAGCAAATCTCACATTGGATCTAAGATTTATTGCTCAAAACATGCTAAAACAATTGTATTTTTATGAAACTCCAATTCACTGTGCAGTGAAATTTACAATAATCAAGACGCATGAGTAAATCAACTTTAAATCATGCAATTTAAGTAGAAAAGAGGACTGGGAACCATAAGTGAAAGGACCCAATGGTTGAATACCTTAGCTTTAGAGAAATTCTTGGTGAAGATTCAAAATGGAGGCTTGAAGCTTGAAGGAAATCCTTAGATCCGAGGAGATTTGGACACTTGATTTTGGAGTGAAATGTTAGTATAAGGGTTTGAGAGAGTATTTTATCAATACAATGAAGAACTTAAGGGTTTTGGGACCTTGAATGAGCATAAAAACATCAATCAAGAGCTTAGAAAGGGTGGAGAAGGACCAAAATAATCCTTCCTAAAAAGACGCCTAACGGCTATTACGGGCATCGTTACGACCCGTAGATAGCACTACAACTGATAGGACCCTTCATATGACCCCTAGGATCAATTTTAATGTCCTTGGAAATTGCTATGAGCCTGATCTACAAGTCATACCCTGACCTACGACTCATAACAGTGAGCTCGTAGTGCAACGCTGCACTAGCAGTCTTCAGTAAAAATACCATAACTTTTGACTCCAAACTCTAAATGAGGTGAAACAAAGTACGTTGGAAAGCTAACTCAAACGGCTTGCATTCGACAAGTTGTGGACCACGAAGTTTCAAGTGTGCTAAAAGTTATGCTAGTTTAAAGTTGACCCTTGTATGAACCATCACCCTAAACTCAACTCGTAGGGAAGGCTTGAACTCATTTATGTACTAGGAGTCTCTCATGAACCTAATACAACGTCAACCTAACCAAATGAATCTTGAAACATGGATACAAGAGCATAGAGTTACGGGGCGTCACAGTTAATATATTATACATAGAAATAAAGTTGCTTTCATGATTCTTTTATTCTTGTGAAACTATAAATTAACTTTTTAATAAATAATTTCAATGTTAACATCAAAATAAATAGAACTGTTTCTTTTTATTGAAGACAATAATAAAATAATCACGATTTATCTACAAAGCTAACCACAATTAAATTATACTTGAGTTGATCAAAGATTTATACACAGTATCGTATGCAAAGCTTATGGTGCAAATATTATAAATAAAAAATAACAACTGTGGAAAATAAATACCGCTTACGAAATTATATGAAGATTGATGAACTTTTCCAAAGATATCAATACTTTATATATTCCTCCAATATGAAGTATGCTAATTCATAATTTAACACACTTATCTATTTTCTATCAAGAAATATAGCCAAAAGATATATATTTCTAGAAGTATATTTCTATTATTATTCTATACAAATATAAAACCGGTGATGACCAAGAAAAAAAAAATAATTCACTCTATGTTGATAAATATTCTACACAAATTTCATATATTAACTTTTTCTATAAAGATTTATTATTATTGTTCCTATTATATTTATTATATAGAAAGCTATACTTAGGACGATCAAGAACAGCAACAACAACAACGTTCCCAGTGGAATCCCACAAGTGGGGTCTGGGGAGGGTAGAATATACGCAGACCTTATCACTACCTCGTAGAGGTAGAGATATTTTTTCCTGGGAACTCTCGTCTCAAAAATCCATAAGTAAAATAAATAGATATGGAAAAATAAAAGAAAAAGAAAGAGAACAAAAAGGACGACTAATAAGGAAAAACACATGATATTATGTAAAATACGATAAAATTAACATATCAAGACAGAAAGTGACAACACAAGATATACGGCAATGATAATTAGCAATGCAGTAGCAATGAAGTTAATAGCTAATTTTTTATATTTTTTAGAAGTGTAGATATTATTCTACATGAAAAAAATATTATGTATGCAAATAATTTTTTATTATCAATTAAGATATATTATATGCTGAATTTCGTGTTTGCGTTTCTTGGTTCTAATTTCTATGTAACACCCCATAAATTATCAAAACACCCATAAAATGTATAGTACACATAACGCATCTTCCAAAGGTCCGATGGAAAATTCAAGACGAAATTTTCAATCAGCATGGAAAATCGAGTGGGAAATAGTCTCAACTCAATTTTAGAGCAATCGGATCAAACAATATTTTTGAAAGTTTGACCAAAAGTAGTAAGGGTGCGTGACAGGGCTGCAATGCAGACCCATACTTATGTTTTTTCCTTAATTTTCAATGGAGATTGAAATTCTCAAAAAATATACTGGTGCACAATGGGTCCACATCACGGAACAGTGTAATTTTTGTGATGAGTTTTCTTTTAAATTTGAGAAGCGTATGTTTGGTATTCCTAACCCATTCTACTACCCCAAAATGTATTTTTAAGCCTAATTCCATACAAAAGAGTTTCAAAAATCTATTACTTTCAAGTTTAAAGTGCAAGTTCCTGAGAGAGATAGCAAGGGAGAGCCTAAGGATTTCCAACTATGAGTTCAATTCTTATTGAAGTATAGTAAAATCTTCGTCCCAAGTATGTAAAGACTACCCAGAACATGTGATTGCTCTCTCGTGTGCCCCTTGATTTGGTCTAGGGTGAATAGTTGATAGTTAATGGGCCTTATGTTACAATTGAAATGACCCCAAAAGTGCCCGAAAATGTGCCTCGAAAGTGTCCAAAATCATAATTTTCATATATCTCAAAATCCGTGTGTGATATCAAAGATCCAACTTCATATTCTTGTTCAGTAGAAAATGGGTCTAACTCCAATTTTAGAGCAAACGTATCAACATTCAAAAATTTAAAGTTTGCAATTTCCAGAGAGGTTTTGCGCCCCAGGCAAGACGTGCCAAGGGCGCGCCTCTATGTATTTTTGTGCTTAGTTTTGTGGTTCAGTCCAAGGCTTTCGGGTCTTGGGCCTAAGTCTTCCCACATATGTAAATACCTACACTTAGCCATATTTCACCTTCATATCATACAAGACATTCCCCAATACTCTCTCAAAAACTTAGATAAATACTTCACCTAAATTTCAAGTCCCAAAACTCATCTGGATCTTAAGAATTTCACTCAAATTTCAAGTCTCCATTTCCAATCTTCATCATAAACTCTCCAAAGTCAAGGTATGTGAGTTTCAACCATTAGGGTCCTTTCACCCATGGTGCCCAAGATTCTTTTTTAACTAAATCTCATATTTCTATGTTGATTTACTTATGGGTCTTACTTACTATGAAGTTGACTATGAACTATGTTGGGATTTCATAAAAGTGTTACTGTTTATGCATGTTTTAAGCTATGACTCTTAGATCTAACTTGATATTTGATGAAGGGATTTGATGTATATTGCATAATGGTATTATTGAGTATTGGTAGGTAGTTTGCATTGAATTTTCTTGCATGATTTAACTCTTGAATTGAATGGTATTATATTAGCATTATACACCCACCAAGTGTTTGATAAAATATTCATTAATGTATCTTGAGTTCTTAAAGGCCTAATGCTTGGCATATGAGTTAACTGAATTTATGATGATGAAAGACATGTATATATGTGTTGAATTCACGAAATATGTTTATGGTGTTGCAATTTGATTGCCTTGTTGAGGGGGTATCAAGCCTCAATCACCTTGTCGAAGATGTATCAAGCCTCGGTAGCCTTGTTGAGGGGGTATCAAGCCTCAATCATCTTGTCGAGGGGTTGTCAAGCTTCAGTGGCCTTGTTGAAGGGGTATCAAGCCTCAATCACCTTGTCAAAGAAGTGTCAAGCCTCAGGTGGCCTTGTTGAGGGGGTATAAAGCCTAAAACATCTTATCGAGGGGTGTCAAGCCTCAATTGCCTTGTTGAGGGGGTGCCAAGCCTCAATCATCTTGTCGGAAGATGGTATGCTTGTACTACTAATTGAGGGGTATGTACCTTAATCACCCTTTCAAGGGGAGGGGTGACTTAGAGTTTGAGCAATGGAATGTTTGGTCTATGATGATGGTCTATTCCTATACATATATTAGGTTCTAGATAAGCATATGATTTTACTAGCATGTTTTACTTAAGCATTGATCATACATGCCATCTTGCTATTATGATATCTATTGCTTATCATTATGTATTTTGACCATGTTGACTATCTCTTCTTATATTGCATCCTATATATATAGTACATTCAAACATACTAATGCATACTCTATGCCTACATGATATTACCATGTAGGAACCGGAGCTCCGTTTGATCCTCCTCCTCCTCCATGTGGCTATACAGATTGTTCAAGTTAGCTTTTGGTAAGTCCTTATATCTCAGGACAATATCTATCTTCTCTTATACTTATGTTTGGACTATATCTTGTATATTTGGATGGCCTATTGTCATTATTATAAAGGTGATCCCAATTTCTTGTTTTGGCCGCCACTAAGTTCTATGTTTAGAGGTGTTGTTGGACAAGTATGTAATAATACTATAAGCTTGACTCTCTTAGACTCTCTTGATGTTTTGTGAAATGAAGGTTTTTCCTTAATCCCTATGCCCTTATATCGACTCTTTTATTGTTATTTAATTGCTTTCGCGATCAAGGATGTGTAATGATATGGTAAGAGGCTTGCTTAGGGTTCCTTTGGGTTCCCCATGCGCCCTGTCACATCTAGACCCTAGTTTGGGTCTTAATAACAATGTTTGAATGTTACATTGAAAATCTTGTCTAGCTTATATATATTTTCTTAAATTGATGAACATCATGCTATGAATTTACTGTTTATATGTATTATTGTATGAGAATGTATCTACGCTTTATGAATTCCTTGTTAAGACTTCAGAAATGAACCTAGGGGTAATGTCTAAAGCCTTGACTATCTGAGTGTGTTGGGTTTTTTATGGTCTGTGTCCTAGGATGAGTGTATTGATGGCTGAAGTTGATGAAATTAGTATCCTTAGAGATTAAATGAGATTGAAATAGAGTTGGAAAGAATGATTCTAGTCCTTAGGTTGATGGAAGGTAAGATGAGATGAGGTCCTTAACTGAGGAAGGTTAGTTGTATAACCATCCTGGTGTTGATAGGCTTATAAGCATGTTGAGTCCTTAGAGGAGTATTAGTATCAAAATTAGTAAGAGTGAGTCCCACTCGCGCTCATTAACTATGTGGCAAGCATAGGAGAAGGTTGAATCATGAAAGCAGATATTTCCTTTGTCCCGTAAAGGACTTGATAGACTACTTTTTAGATCCCTAATAGACTCTTCCTTTACCCCGACAAGGTACTAGGCAGATATGGCAATGCCATCTCTTTATTGTATCATCACTGGCTCATAGGTGGTGGTGGTTGGTTGTAGAAACTCCCAGAAAGGTTTTATATGGATAGTACTCTAAGGTTGATATGATAGTATGATATCTTGATAGATGGTGATGTGATAGAGTTCCATTCCTTACTCCGATTTGAGATTGAGTGAGTGATAAGCTGAAGTCATTTTATACAATCTTGCATATGTTGTTTACTTTATCCTATTTCACATACAATACATTCAACGTACTAATGCCCTTTGGTGTCAGAGTCTAGAGTTCGAGTGTCCTAGCGAGTCTATGAAGTTGTGTCTAATAGGTCTTGATTATGGGTGTGTTGTGCACCACACATCATAAGCAGGAGGCTGTAAGACATTAGGAAGTATTACCCTTCTTCTATGATCTAAATTCGTATGATAGATTTAACTTGATGGAAATCTCATTTTAACTCGTGCGTTTCATGTTTATAGAAAATGCCGCCAAAGAGATCAACTGCCTGGGGAGATGCCTCAGCCTCAGCTGCTAAGAACACCCAACCAAAGGTCTTGGTTCAGACAGAGACAAGGAGACGAGGATGGCCTGCCAGGACTACTGAGGTCCCATAGGTGCCCCCTGTTCAGCCCCAACCAGCTCCTAGTACCGAGCTGAAGTCATTTTATACAATCTTGCATATGTTGTTTACTTTATCCTATTTCACATACAGTACATTCAACGTACTAATGCCCTTTGTTGTCAGAGTCTAGAGTTCGAGTGTCCTAGCGAGTCTATGAAGTTGTGTCTAATAGGTCTTCATTATGGGTGTGTTGTGCACCACACATCATAAGCAGGAGGCTGTAAGACATTAGGAAGTATTACCCTTCTTCTATGATCTAAATTCGTATGATAGATTTAACTTGATGGAAATCTCATTTTAACTCGTGCGTTTCATGTTTATAGAAAATGCCGCCAAAGAGATCAACTGCCTGGGGAGATGCCTCAGCCTCAGCTGCTAAGAACACCCAACCAAAGGTCTTGGTTCAGACAGAGACAAGGAGACGAGGATGGCCTGCCAGGACTACTGAGGTCCCATAGGTTCCCCCTGTTCAGCCCCAACCAGCTCCTAGTACCGAGGTAGATTTTAGGGGAGCCATCACTATGCTGACCCAACTGGTGGCTCCTAGGGTAACAACCAAGGTCTTCAAGATCCTAGTTCTAGCTCACAGGAGCCCTCAGCTACAAACCAACTCAGAGACTTCTTGAGCATGAACCCACAAGTGTATACGGGGTCGAAGGTGGAGGAGGACCCATAAAATTTTATTAATGAGATGTATAAGGTCCTGAAAGCTATGCACGCTGATGAGATTGAGAGAGTTGAGCTTGATTCCTACTAGCTTAAAGATTTTGCTTATGTGTGGTACAACCAATGGGAGGAGAGTAGGGTTGAGAATGCAGAGACTGTAGAATGGGAAGAGTTTGAAGCTACTTTCCTAGACCGTTTCATCCCTCAAGAGTTGAGGGAGGCTAAGGTGGTTGATTTTATGAACTTGAAGCAAGGAGGGATGATGGTTAAGGAGTATAGCCTTAAGTTTATTAAGCTATCCAGGTACACACTCGAGATGGTGCAAGACATAAGGGCCAAGATAAGGAATTTTCTGTCTGGCCTGGGCAGACATGTACAGAAAGAGTGCAAAGTAGTCTTGTTGATCCTCGGCATGACCCGAAAATTGGGCAGACATGTACAGAAAGAGTGCATTTTTTTGGCTTCTCGATAAATTGTTGCTTCTAGGGTGTTATATCGAGGCCACTAAGTATCTTGATATATTTGGTTTGGTGGAAAAATGCCTAGAAACTAAAACGCGAAGATTTGAACATTTTTTAGGGCTATATGGCTATATTCCATTTTACTATTTCTGGGGGTTAGGAGAAGCCTTGGGGGTGTTGTGGAAGTGATAAATAACATTTATACCGCACGAAAAGGGTTAGTGATGGCCCATACTCTATATTTGGTCTTAAGTGTCGAATTAGGTGAAATATGGGCGTTTTAGCGCTCGGTTGGTTTTTCAGTGTTCTAATGCCTTCACTTGCTTTGTAATTGCTCTTACAAGATGATTTAATAGAGATGTAATCATGGTTTGAGCGGGCTGCCCTGTTTTGATTAATTTTTGTATGAATTTGTGTAATGTTGTTATGTATTGGTAAGTGTTGTTGGATGGTGCGGTTTATTACTGTTGTTGTGGTTGTTGCTACTGTTTTTGTTGATGATTATTTACCCGAGTTGAATCCTCAGGGTGGCACATTTTAGGGGGAGGTACTGCTGAAATTTGGCACATTTTAGGGGGAGGTACTGCTGAAATTTATGTAAAATTTGGAACAAAGAACCATAAGGTTCCCTATCGTTATAGTTGATTAACTTTGGTTTGATTGTTGTTATGTAGACGTTGAACGTCCAGAAGTGTGATTCGAATTGACCAAGCCAAGGATAGTTGGAGGAAGAGAGTTCAAGGTATGTAAAGTTTACCATTTTCGGCATGAACTAGTGATTTGAGTTTTCTTCATT
>JAOTQJ010038245.1:0-15398 GCA_025642045.1 Solanum sejunctum
ATGGGAACTTCTCTTGCACAAGAGATGAATACATATATATATAGGCAACAAGTCTCCACTTGAACCAATCAAAAAGATCCACAACATATGACCCTACTAAAAATTTAAATATTAAAGACTACACTCTAGAAGAAGTTTACATTTGGTCCCAAACTTTGCCAGATTGAACCAATTAAGGACTTACAGGTTCTAACTTACGAGTTCTAACAGCAGCGTTGTCACTATCTTAATTTTTCTATTTCGGCCTAAGGCATTGGGGTCATCGACCCATGCCCATTTACACATGAAATATCCCATACTTAGTCATTTTAACTTCATATAACTCAAAAACCCTCTCTAAAACCTCTGAACCAATTTATCAAGAATCCCATCCAAATTCAAGTGTCTCAAGCTTAACTTCAGATCTCAAGAACTCTATTGAAGCTTTAGTCTCCTTCAAGTCTACATCAAGAAAACCCAAGTTTAAGGTATGTGGGTTTCATTCATGGATTTCTTGCACCCATGGAGCCCAACCTTCCTATTTAATGAAAATTGCATGGTTTCAAGTTGTATTTCTTATGAGTATCTATTATTATGAAATATGAGCATGAAATATGTTGGGGTTTTGTCAAATATTGTTGATTATGTATGAATATCTATTTTGAGCTTGTACTATGAATAAATGTTTGACTATTAACACTATACATGATTCAAACTATGAAATCTACAAACTATTATGAAGTTTTGATATGATTTATGGGTTACTCATGATGGGGTTTTACCATGATGTTGGTGGGCTAATTTACATGATTTTAAGATGTATTGATTTCACTATTTTATGGTCTATACTCTTGCATTTTGTATGATTTGAATATGTGTTCGTATATGCCTACCACATGTTTGATAAAATGTCTTGACCAGAATTCTCAAGTTCTCCTAGACCAATTGCATGATTTTTACAAGTCTCGATTGTTGATGAGTTATTGAGTTCTTATGCTAAGGTTTATGCCCTTAAATTGTGACACCTGCTAGAAGGGGTTATGGACTATGTTATATGCCTTACCCTCTAGTACAAGGCCAATTTCTACATGAAGGGGTTATGACCTATGTTATCTTTCTACCCTCATATACTATTCATTATCTCATGCCTACATGTAGGGATTATGACCTATGCTATCTTTCTACCCTCATGTCCTTTTCATTGTCTCGTGCTTATATGTAAGGGTTATGACCTACGCTATCTTTTTACCCTCATGTACTATTCATTATCTTATGCTTACATGTTGGGGTTATGACCTATGTTGTCTTTTTACCCTCATGTACGATTCATTATCTCCTGCTTACATGTAGGGGTTATGACCTATATAACTCCTCCACCCCATATACTACCTATTACCTACTAGAAAGGGTCATAACCTATGTTATATCCCTCACCCTCTAGTACAAGGTACTTGGATGATCTATTCATATCACTTTATTGTGTTAAACAAGTTATGCAAGTAATTATTCTCAAGCATCTTAAGCATTGATTACACATGGCATATTGAGCTTATGACTATTGGTTACGGTTAAGCATCTAATTTATTATAGCTTGTGATCCTTGTTGCATTGCATCACACACACTTAGTATATTCAAATGTACTAATGCATGCTCTATGCCTACATAATATTACCATGTAGGGATAGGCGCTTTTGTTGACTATCCTCCATATGGCTAGTTGGTTCTTGTGAAGAAGCTAGTTGGTAAGTCCTCAATTTCGAGGGCGATAGCTATTCTCATTCATGCTTTATAGATTCTTGTTCTTATGTTAGATACTTATTAAATGAGGTTGAGTCCGGGAAGTGCCTTGGCCTCCCCTCCGTTCTATGTTAAAGGTATCATTGGATATTATATCATGGTTTGATTATATTAATGAAGCTTGACTTTTCTTACTCTATTATTATTATGAATGGTTTTCGTTAGTCCCTTTCCCTTTTCATTTATTTGACTCTTGTTTGTTTAATTTGCTTCCACAACTAAGGATGTGGACACGATATGCTAAGAGGTTTGTTTGGGTTGTCTTTGGGATTCCCATTTGCCGTGTCATATCTAGGCCCTAGGCTTGGGTCGTGATATTTTTCCTACTTAATTTTTTGTGCTGATCATAATTTCGGCCTCATATTTTTCCTTGGAGCTTGGGAAGATGCATTATGTACATGATTTCATTCTAGGGGTACTTTGATTATTTCATAGGGTGTTACATTATCTCTCCCTTGGGATCATTCGTCCTCAAATGATAAGTAGAGGTGGGATCAATACATGAGTAGACTTAAGACTCATCTCAATACTTACTCGATAATCTCAAACTCTCAACTATTCATCAACTTCTATAAACTATACTCAGTCTCAAGAATAGAATAAGCGCATTAATTCAAGAATAAGAACTTTAATTAAGTTAAGGATAGGGACATTACCTTCGACATCACCATCATTTGGCACTAATAGGTGCGGGTATTTGATTCTCATAGCTTTCTTGGCTTCCCATATAGCTTCCTCAACAAATTGATTCCTCCATAGAACTTTTACGGTGGCTATCTCTTTATTTCTCAGCTTATGAACTTGGCGGTAAAGGATTTGGACTAGAATATCCTCATAGGACAGGCTATCCTTCACTCCCTTACTCTCAATAGGGATCACCAAAGTAGGATCTCCCAATCATTTCTTCAGTATCAAAATGTGGAATATCGGATGAATCCCACCTAACTAGCTCAGAAGATAATTCTTACTCATAAACGACCTTACCAATCCTCCTCATAGCTTGATGGGTCCCATTATAGCATGGACTCAACTTACTTTTTTTATGAACCTCATAATACCCTTCATGGGAGACACTTTTAAGTACACCTAATCATCCACCTCAAATTCCAAGTCCCTTCTTCTCACATTAGTGTAAGACTTTTGGATACTTTGTATAGTCTTCAACCTCTCTCTAATAACCTTTATCTTCTCCAAGGACAGGTGGACAAGATCAAGTCCCATCAACTCGGCTTCATCGACTTCAAACCACCCTATCGGTGATCTACAACTCCTCCCATACAAAGCTTTATAAGGGGCCATTAAGATATTTCCATGATAAACAAACACTCAGAGAGTATTTTTAGTCTCCAAATGAACCACTTGGCCTCATCACATTCATTCATTTAAGCATTCTACCACCAGTGAAAGACATAAAGGGATAAATGGGCACATCATCATCAATTCTGAAATAAATATTATACAAAAAAGGCTAGTAGGAAGAACTAGCTCACAATCTTACATCAATATTCGACTCTAGTGTATGAAGTCTCTGTCACTATCAGGTGGTTCCAATGACAGGCACAAAGCTAACTCAATCAAAATAAAGCTGCTAAGTACCTAACTCAATGGCAAGATGAAATAAGTATAAGGAATCCTTCGAAGTAAGAGATTCTTACCAATGAGCTGAATGTCTCAAATCCTTGACGATTTGCCTATTGACGATCTCCAAATCATGTATCTACATCATAAAATGATGCAGTCCTAGAGAGGGACGTCAGTATGTGGAATGTACTAGTATGTAAAATAACTGAGTGAAATAAAAAAATAGGTAGAATAATATGACAATAATTATCAACTCAATATAGAAATCAGTCAACATGCCAAATGTCTATCTAAAGAAAGAATAGAGAATAGTCAAATGACCGATCACATCCATCACCCTATACCATTACATTAACATCAGAGTACTATCAAGAGGGAATCTTGTATAGGAGTTTCTCAGGCCTACACCCATTATCTATAAGCTAGTGATGGTACAACCAAGCGATGTCATTGCGGCATCTACCCCATACCTTTCCAAGGTAGAAAGTGTAAATCTTTGGATATAGAATATAAATAAATTAAGACCTTTTTTAGGACTGAGAAAAACATTTGTTGCTCACGATCAATCCTCACCTACATTGGCCACGTAGTTATAAGTGCGAGTGGGACTCACTCTTACCTATTTCAGTACTCGATACTTCTCCCATACACTCAACTTGCCCATAAATGTTAATATCCTTCCCTTCTTATCATATAGATTCCTTCTATTTAAGACATTAAAATCATTCATTCATTGACTCGAGGAGTGGGGAATATTTATTTAAGACTAAGTTCCACCTCTTTAGGGTTTTCAATTCATTATCATCAACCCTCATTTCACTCAATTTAGGACTTAGGAACTGTCATTGGGGTACAATTGAATAGATAAATCATTAGAGTTTATTTATGGAGACTTAAGGAACTATCAAATTTTATTAATTTATCATCATTCTCACATTCACAATCATAATCTCTATCAACATTCTCAATCAAGGATATAGACTCAATTCCTATCTTCATTAATGCAATCTTTAATAAAATAATAAGTAGGGTTTATGCAATATCTCATGAAAATATTCTATTCAAGACAACAAGTTTATGATGATCATCCACGTATATAACAATACATATAATAAGCACAATTTGTCAAGAAAATAATCAAGAATCATGCATGTAGACTCAAGAACCTTCAACTCACTTCTAAGACCACTATGGGACACATGGGAGAATGGTCCCATGCTTTTCATTTAGCCTTACATACCTGAAATTTGAAGAATTCTCAACTTTCTTCATGAATTTGGCCCTGGACTCGAAACCCTCCTCTCTTCTTCTTCTCCTTCTCTTAGAATATAGTTCAGACTTAGGAATAAATGGGTTTTTAAAACCCTTTTGTATGTATCTAGGCTTAAATACTCATTTTGTGACTTAAGAATATATTAAGAAGGATGAAAATGCCCTTCTCGAAGTTAAAAGAAAAAAATCAGAATTTGGCACACTGGTGTGCATTGCGCACCAGTTCATTGTGGTGGATTTTTTTGTAAATCAGTTCTGTAAAAAAATTAAAAAAGAAACTAAGTGAGGTTCCACGTCCCAACGCGTGCCCTGGGCGCAGAAACCTCACTATTTTGGGCCACTTTGGAAAGTCATATTTTGACCTGGTTGCTCAAAAATTGAGCCGATACCATTTTCTGACTGAATTTTTCATGCTAACTGCAAATTCGAACTTGAATTTCCCATCAAAGCTTTGGAAGACACATTATGCGCATGATACATTTTAGGGGCATTTTAATAATTTTTTACGAGGTGTTACATCATCTCGCCCCTTGGGATCATTTGTCGTTGAATGATACACAAAGGTAGAAATGGACATGAGTAGAATAAAAACTTTTCCTACTCCTCATTCCGGAACTCTCGAACTCGCATTTATCCATCACTTTTCTACATCTCTATCTTAGACTCAGGAATGGAATGGAATTAGTACCTCAACCAAGGGAGGAACTTCAATAGTGTTACGGGTAGGAACATTACCTTCGTCATCATTGTCGTGTGGCATAAATAGGCTCTATCAATTGATCTCTCAACTCTATCTCAGTTGACAATCAACTCTACTCGGACTACCAAGATTGGCAAGCGACTCAAGAAAGGACAGTTGGTTTAGTTAGAGGTAAGGAAATTCCCTCCAACATTTTTATCGTCATGCACGAATAATAATCAGGACTCGTTTCAATACTCTATCAATCAATATGGGCAGTCACAAGTCACTCCGAATAGGCAATCAATTTTGGATCAAAAGTAGAGATACTTTTTTAAAATTATCACCATCAAACATGAGCGGAACAACGAACCCAATCAATTCGATTCGCTTAAAACACTTCAATAATCAGTCCTTTGAACACAAGAAGGAAGATATTAACTCTAATGGAGCATGAGACAATCTATACATAAAACTCTATGTTCAACTCTCAAGCTTAGCACCTCGTCTCAATTGTGCTCCCTTTCATGGCATTCTACTCCCTCCAATTAAGCTTATAGCTCTTACTCAAATTCCCATCTAACCATCTCCCCTCTTCTATTCAAGCCTACTTCTAAGCCTCAAAGCATTATTCCCAAGATGATCAAAATCATACAAAGCAAATTCTCAATACTCAACTCTAAACTTCCATAGGGGCTTTCATTAAAAGATCACTACTCCTCTTCACTACCTCACTACTCTTTCTCAAACCCGTATCATGAAGTCTTCACTAGTCTATCACAAATATTCGCATAACAATGACCCCAAATTCAAGCCTATCACTCCAACTACTTTAACTATATCTTAGAATTTCCAAGCCTACTTAGCACTTCTACCTCCACCATTCAGTAAGTTCTCACTCAAAGTCGCACCAACATATTCTTACCTATCTACTATTTATCATAAGGTTTTATCTCTCTCCTCCCTCCTATCTCTATCCCTTCATGACATAGTTTAAGATCAATACCATAATATAGATACACTCACTCCTCCTCATCTACCCTCATCCTCAATCTACTACTTGCAGCATCACAATTTGAACCTGGAGGAACTCATTACTTCCCCCTTTTTGCGAAACCTCAAACTACTATCTCTCCATGCCAAAGAGCAAGATTATACCTCTGAAACTTGATACTCTAGATCCTACCATCAACAATGTCATAATAAGCTAAAGGTCAGTACATGCACAATATGGCATCAAAATCAAGAACTCTCACGCTCTTTCACCAACCTTCAACCCTCTACTATCATCAACACTTCTATCACGACTGGAAAGCAAGATTACTCAAAGATGTTGGAACAAAAGATCATTAGCATAATTACAATCTTTCTCATCTATCAAGACTTGTTCTCAGTTCACAGAACTATATGTAGTGAAAAACTCAGGTCGCATCTCCTTCAACATAAGACTAGAAAATCTTGGATTCATGGAGAAAAGATCAAGATTAGTAAATGAATTCATTACTTCTCATCCTCAAAACTTAGCATGATCAGGAAATAACATGATGTGCATGGCACTAGGCGATAGGTATGAAAATCATACACCGAAAAGAAATGGAATGTTACCTCATCTAAAGTATTAGGACTATAAGAGATGGAAAAAAATTGATATCTCATCTTGATCAACATATCAAAATCCAAAAACTCAAGATATACTTTGATTTCCCACATCATCATCTCCCCCTTAGCTGTTAAGGTCCTCTCTCTAAATTTTGTGAATCAATTTCCTCTACTAGGCTATAAGCATATACCTCCACAGGGTCAAGGGATCACTACCCACAAGACTATTCATCTCAAACCCTTTTATTATTCTATAGTCATATATATATATAACTAGCCACTTAGACTCCTTTCAACAATATCACTGTTAGCTTCCTAATGTCTCTATGCTACTCTCTCTATCTCTATTTGCTGCTCTTAGTGGCATACATAATCACTTTCCATAATTATTATAATCTAACATCTTCTTTTGCCTACTAATGCTCAACTTCTGCACTCTCATAAATGTATCATTTGTATAAGACTTAGACGATTAAGGACTCCTTGTCACCTATCCATAAACCCCAATTGACTTAGTTGCTTGGAACAACACAGAATGCATACCTCAACTTACTTAACATTGCACTAAAGGATATTGTCTAGACTCTCATAGCAACCATGATTTAGAGCTTCACCCATCTTTACACAATCACGAATACCTATCTCAAGTCTTTTCTTATCTACTGAGCTATCCTTGTTTCACTAGTCTCACCTAAGGGGCATTTGTACCCTACCCTTAGCATCACTTTCCTTGCAATTTCACATCTTCATACACTATCACAAGTCCCTTAGAGAAAAATCTCCAACTAAGACAATCACTCTCATGATACCATCTCTGCTTTCATACTACTTCTCAAACTCAAGCTCAGGGTCTATTACTAACATGTGTATCTATTACCATCTCTATACCACTAACTTGCAACTACTAGATAATTATGTAGGGAACATGTTCTTACTAAAATCTCATAGCGAGAAATCAATCATCACATCTCCTCTTCAAAACTTATGTACCAATCAGCCCTTCACTATACCTCCTTATTTAGTTAAATTATAGCTCTATGAATCTCATGAACTCTCATACACAATCATAAGCCTAATTTAGACCTATCATACTAAAGTCACTCTTTCCCTCTATTCAAGGTCTACACTTCACCCTCAAAAGTATGAATACTACAACACATCCACATGCACTTACTTCTAGTTTGAACATGCTATATCATATTCTGACACTAACTCTCTCTCTCTCTCTCTCTCTCTACACCTTATCTCATCATGGCAATCATAGGGTACTTTCGACTTTTTCATCAAGCTTATGGCCATTGACTCCTCCCTTAACTAGTTGCCTAAGAGATACATATCTCTAACTATAAGCCTCAATTAGTCATCACTCTTGCTATCTCATCCCTTTCCTCCTATTATCATCCTTCTATCTCTAAAATGGTTAAATTCTACTCAAGGTTTATAAGACCTCACATCTCACTCTTAGGTGTTAGCATTAAACTCTTTAGAGACATAAGTTTCTCTTCACGAGAAACATCGGGAGCAAGCTTTGAATAACAGGGTCTGGGTATATCTAGAGCTAACTCAAGTGCATGATTCGTATGAGTAATGGTGCAATCCTTCTAGTCAATGAACTTAGCACACTAGTCAGCTTCTCTCAAGCTTAGTGCAGTCTCTTTACTATTCGAAATTACTTATTCTGGGGATCTCATCAGTAAGAGTTTTAACATTACCATCTCTATCATCTCGTGAATGAGGCATATTCAAAAGGTTTAGAGTAGTTCATGAATCAGAAGAGATCTTCATAGAGTTTAAATCTATCACATGAATTCGGAATAAGAAAGAAGTGACATAAGTTCTAATGTCCTATAGCCTTGTGCTTATGAAGTGTGGCCGATAACAGACACATAAACAAGACTCTACTAGACATGGCTTTATAGACTCTCCAGGAAACTTGAACTCGTGCTCTGATACCAAGTTTGTCACACCGCGGGAGGGTATCCTAGATGTAACCGACACTTATAGACTATTTCTAGTCTCCAAGCGAACCACTTAGCCTCATCACATTCATTCATTTAAGCAGTCTACCATTAGCGGAAGACATAAAGAGATAAATGGGCACATTATCATTAGTTCTCAAATAAATATTATAAAAAGAGGCTAGTAGGAAGAACTAGTTCACAATCTTACATTAACATTCCACTTTAGTCTATAAAGCCTCTATCACTATTAGGTGGTGCCAATGACAGAATCATGGCTACCTCAATCAAAATAAGGCTACTAAGTATCTAACTCAATAGCAAGATGTAATAAGTATAAGGAATCCTCCGAAGTAAGAGAGGCTCACCAATTAACTGAATGTCCCAAATCCTCGACAATGCTCTTGTTGACGATCTCTAGATCATGTATCTAAATCATGAAATGATGCAGTCCCAGTGTGTGACGTTAGTATATGGAATGTATTGGTATGTAAAATAATTGAGTGAAATTAAAAACAGGTAGAATAATATGACAATAACAATCGACTCAATATAGAAATCAGTCAACATACCAAATGTCTATCAAAAAAATAATAGAGAATAGACAAATGACCCATCACATCCATCACCCTATACCATTACATTAACATTAGAGTACTATCAAGAGGGAATCCTATATTGGAGTTTCTCGGACCTACACCCATCACCTATGAGCCAGTGATGGAACAACAAAATGATCTCATTGTGGCATCCGACCCATACCTTGACGAGGTAGAAGGCGTACATCCTTGGATCCAGAATAGAAATAATATTAAGTCCTCTTTTGTGACTGAGGAAAACATCCATTGCTCATGGTCAATCCTCACCTATGCGGGCCACGTAGTTATGAGTGTGAGTGGGGCTCACTCTTACCCATTTTGGTACTCAATACTTCTCCTATACACTCAACATTCCCATAAATGTTAACATCCTTCCCCTGTCATCGTTTAGTCTTCTTTGGACTAAGACATTAATTCATCAGTCGTTCATTGACTCGAGGAGGATGGAATATTTCTTTAAGATTACATTCAACCTCTTTGGGGTTCTCACTTCATTATTGTCAATACTCAATTCACTCAATTTGGGACTTAGGAACTATTATTAAGGAATAATTGAACAGATAAATCGATAGGGTTTATTTATGGAGATTCAAGGGACTATCATGTTCTATTAATTTATCATCATTCTCATATTAACAATCACAATCTCTATCAACATTCTCAATCAAGGGCTCTAGACTCAATCCCTGTCTTCATTCATGCAATCTATAATAAAAAATAAGTAGGATTTATGCAATATCTTATGAAAATATTCTATTCAAGATAACAAGTTTATGATGATCATCCACGTATATAACAATACATATAGTAAACATAATTGCTCAAGAAAATAATCAAGAATCATGCATGTAGATTCAAGAATCTTTATCTCACTTCTAAGACCACCTATGGGACACATGGGAGAATAGTACCATGCTTTTAGTTTATGCATACATACTTGGAATTTGAAGAATCCTCAACTTTCTTCATGAATTTGGCCCTGGACTCGAAACCCTCCTCTCTTCTTCTTCTCCTTCTCTCAAAACGTAGTTTAGACTTAGGAATAAATGGATTTTTAAAACCCTGTCATATGAATCTAGACTTGAATACTCATTTTGGGATTTAAAAACATATTAGAAAGGACACAAATGCCCTTCCTAAAGTTAAAAGGAAAAATCAAATTTTGGCACACTAGTGCGCGTCGCGCACTAGTTCATTTTGGTGAAAGTTTTTTGCAAATCAGTTCCGGCAAGAAATTGAAAAAAAAACTAAGTCTAGTTCTATGTACGAAGTGCGTCGCTCCTTAGGCACAGAAACCTCACTATTGTGGGCCATTTTGGAAAATTATTTTTTGATCCGATTGCTCAAAAATCGAGTCGGGACTATTTTTTGACTCGCTTTTTTGCACTAATCATTAATTTGATCTTGAATTTCCCATTGGAGCTTTGGAATACGCATTATGCACTCGATATATTTTAGGGATGTTTCGATAAACTTTTATGGGGTGTTACATGGTTGCCCAATTCCCCTTAAAGTTAAGAACACAAGCCCTTAACATATCCTCCAAAGTCTAAATGGTGCGCTCTACCTGAACTTCTATCTGAGGGTAGAAAGTTGTACTCAGATTCACTTTGGTACCTAATCCCTTCTGAAAAAATCTCCTAAATTGAGAGGTAAATTGATCTCCTCTGTCCGAGATGATAGACAATGGAACTACATGTAACTTCACAATCTCACGAATGTATAACTTGGCATACTCCTCTGCAGTGTTAGTAGTCTTGTCTGTGAAGAAGTGAGCGGATTTGGTCATCCTATCCATGATTAACCATATCGAATCATGTTGCTTTTGGGACCAAGGCAAACTGGTAATGAAATCCATGCTGATTATCTCCCATCTCTACTCTCGAATTTCAATGTTCTAAGCTGACCCACACGACCTCTGATGTTCAACGTTGACCTATTGTAAATTGGGGCACTTAGAGATAAATTTTGTAATGTCCTTCTTCATTCCATTCCACCGATAGACTTCTCTCAAATCGTGGTACATCTTGGTGGAGCCAGGATGAATAGAATATCAGGAGCTATGAGCTTCTGCCATGATTCTCTCTTGGAGACCATCAACATTGGGCACACACAATCTACCCTAGTTTCTCAACACCCCATCTCCCCCTTTGGAGTAAACCATCACTTTTTGCTTGTGAACAACTTCTTTCAATTGAAAAAAGACAGGGTCTTGGTCTTGCTTTTCCTTTACTTCTGACACTAAAGATGACGCAGACCTATTCTGAACATTGATCTCACCTTAATTATTCTTCTCAAGCTGTACTCCCAATAAGGTCAATCTGTGCACTTCCTTAGCTAACTCTTTCTTCCCTTCCTCCACGTGGGCAGTGCTACCCATAGATAACCTGCTAAGAGCATCAACAATGATGTTAGCCTTACCTAGGTGGTAGAGAATGCTCATGTCATAATCCTTGAGAAACTCCAACCATCTTCTTTGCCATAGGATGAGATCTTTTTGACTGAAGACATATTGCAAGCTCATGTGGTCAGTGAACATGTCCATATGTACTCCATATAGGCAGTGGCGCTAGATCTTAAGCGCGAACACCATTGCTGCCAACTCGAGATCATAAGTCAGATAGTTCTTCTTATGAATCTTAAGTTATCTGGAAGTATAGGCTATCATCTTTCCTCTCTGCATCAGCACACAACCCAGTCTAAGTCTAGGTGCATCATAATATATCACAAAGTCTTCTGTCCCATTGAGCAAAGTAAAAACTGATAGTCAATCTAATCTTCAACTCTTGAAAACTCTTATTTCCCATTCGTTAGACCACTGAAACTTGACCTTTTTCTAAGTTAGCTTGGTCAATAGTGTAGACAAGGAAGAAAAACCCTCAACAAATCTACGATAGTAGCCTGCCAACACTAAGAAACTCCATATATCAGTAGGAGAGGTTCCTATGGGCCAGTTCTTAACCGCTTTAATCTTTTGGGAATCTACTCGAATACCATCGCCTGAGATAACATGACTTAGGAAGGCCATTAACTTAAGGCAAAACTCACACTTTAAAAACTTTGCATATAATTCATAGTCTTTGAGAGTTTGTAAAACCACTTTAAGATGATTGGCATGCTCCTTTTCATCCTTAGAATATACAAGGATATCATCAATAAATATAATCATGAACATATGAAGATACGGTCTAAATACTCTATTTATTAGGTCCATGAACGCTGCAGGTGCACAAGTAAACCCAAAGGACATGACAAGAACTCAACTGATGGTAACCCGATCTAAGGTTTATCTTGAAGAAGCAAGAGGGACCCTTAAGTTGGTCAAATAGATCATCTATCCTAGGGAGAGGATACTTGTTTTTTATTGTGACCTTTCTCAGTTGCCTATAGTCTATGCATATTCTAAGAGACCCATCTTTCTTACGCACGAATAGGACAGGAGCACCCCAAGGAGAAATACTAGGCCTTATGAAACCCTTCACTAGCAAGTCTTACAATTGCTCTTTCAATTCTTTCAATTCAGTGGGGGCCATTCTATAAGGTGGAATAGAGATAGGTTGGGTATCGGGGAGAACATCAATCCCAAATTCAATCTCCCTAACAGGAGGGACTCTAGGCAGATCCTTGGGAAACACCACAGGGTACTCATTTATAATCAAGACCAACTATAGAGTAGGGACTCAACTTCATCAGACTTAACCCATACGAGGTGATAGATACACCTTTTAAAGATTAGCTTTCTGGCTCTAAGATAGGAGATAAACTTGCCCTTAGGTGCAACAGAACTCCCTTTTCGCTCTGAGGCAGGTTCACTAGGGAATTGAAACTTAACAATCCGGGTCCTACAATCAATGGATGCATAACAAGCATGAAGCCAATCCATGCCAAGGATCACATCAGATTCAACCATCTCTAATTCTACCAAGTCAGCCAAGGTATCTTTATGACAAATAGATACTACACAATCCCTGTAAACCCTCTCAGCTAAGATAAACTCACCAGTAGGAGTGAAAATAGAAAAGTGTTCAAGTGAAAACTCTGGAAAGATCCCAAATCTACTAGCCACATAGGGATTTACAAAAGACAGTGTTATTCGGATCAAACCATGCATAACAATAAAAAGTAAAGACTTGAAGAATACCCGTAACAACATCTGGAGTTGCATCTTGATCCTGACGATTTCCCATGGCATAAAGATTATTTGTCCCGCCTCCTGTACCTATAGTAGTACCCCTCTGATGATTGCCAGCTGGGGGTGCTACATAGGATTGTGCTTTAATGCTTCCTTCACCTCGTCTCCTCTTCAGGCACTCATAGTGAAAATGAACAATATGACCGCATGAGTAAGAAATATCTTTGCCCACGTGGCACTCACCCAAATAGTGCTTACCACACTTATCACAAGGTGGCTTCCCCTTTATACCTTCGGTCACACTAGCTTGAGATTGAGAACCCTAGGCAGTGAAATTCTAGTAATCATAAGACTTCTGATCAAACTTGTTTAGTCGGAGAGGTGCGCTTGCTACAGAGAGTGAATAGTGAGAAGACGTCTTCTGAATATATTATTTATAACCCTTATTATTTCTCGACAGGCTAGGCTAATGCCTTTCTAATTTTGCTTTCCTATGCATCTGCTCTTCTCTATCCCTCTTTTTCTCTTTCTCAGTTTGTTGGGCATACACCATAATCCTGGAAATGACCATTCGTGGGATCAACAAAACCGCTTTGCATTCCTTCTTCATATGCCTGCCCAAACCAGACACAAACTTCCTCATCCTTGCCCTCATGGTTTTGGACCATCTCAGGAGCATATATAATCTATACTTCTATAGAGAATAAAATAATTATAGGTAGTTGATTACCTTACTTAGTTTCTCATTTTTCCTCTAATGTTTTTCTTTTCTTTGGATTAGGGCTTCCATGCCTTTTTGTTAAATTGGGATATATAAATCTTTTTTTTAAGAAACCTAATTATATAGTAAAAATGCTAAAATCTACCAATTTATCTTAATAAATATTGGACAAGTAGTATAGGATTTTAACTAAATTATCACTTTAACCAATTAACTAATTTGATTATCTAAAATTACCCCTAAGCTAGATAATAAAAGTTATCAAATAGTCAAAAAAAGCCTTTTTACAAATTTATAAGGTAAATCTTTTATGGAATAAAAAGTTCTATTTCTCAAAACAACTTGATGGTCGTTATAATAGATAGAAATTTACCCATCGTTCGTCCTCGAATGATTTAATGAAGGAAATTGAGGAATATCCTATGTCACCAAAAGCTTGAATTATGATCTTCTAAACTCGATGTCCATTTCTCCATTTAGTCTCTCCCTTAAAATCACCCATCAATATCAACTACTAAGAACAGAATTGTTATATCCAACTTTTGCAGATTTATGATCAAAAATAATTTTCAACTCATAGACTAACTTATGAACCCAATCAGAACAAAGATTCACTTGATCATAATACAACATTTGGACAAATCTTTTCTCACATAAGCATGATAAAATTCAGAATCAGTAATATAGGTTACAATCATAAATGAACCTTAACCAATCACCCCTCACTCATAATACAAAATTCATCGCAGATCTTTTCGACATTTCATTCTTACCATCAATTCTTCTCATGAACTTCAGTTATAAAACATCATCTTTTTTTTAGACACTTATCATAGAAAATTAAATTTCTCGTATTCAACAAAGGAAATAATCAAGCAACCACTAGCAAGCGATAAATTCAAACATATAGAACCTCTAACAATATTATAGAAAATATAATAGATCAATAGTAGTGACTGTAAACAACTCTAAGAGTAATAGAGCTAGACTCAACAGGAACCACATTCAATCATATATAGCTAGAAATGACCTCAATAATGAGATGAATCTTAACACTACTGAACAACTATAAGTATTCAC
>JAOTQJ010038256.1:0-15397 GCA_025642045.1 Solanum sejunctum
CCTCCATTTCTCACAAGATGACAAATGCAACCCCTTAGAGACCAATTGTACCTTAGGGCATGAAATGGACCTACCTCTCTTTCTACCATTTCACAACATCCCACTCAAAGACGGGCTCATTAGGGAATCAGGGATACCTCCATAGGTTTACTATCCAGGAAGACAAAGCATGCATGCAACCATTCCATACCTATAAGACATCCAAATCCACCATGCCAAATCCAAAAAACCATAAAACAAGACCTAATATAATGCAAACCTGGATCAACACCTATAAACCTTCTACCAATTATACACCCAACAAAAGAATGGACACCAAAGGTCCACACAACTACTTGGGCACAAAAGAAGCCCCACTAGCAACCAAAAAGAATAGAGAAGAAATAGCGGCCTAGCAATTTATGCACAATAAAGCCAAGAAAACTTCAACTTACCAGTAGAAGCATCGGGCAACTACTCCCCTTCTTTAGTAAATTGATGAACATGACCACCTAGATATAAAGGTAAGCCACCCTTATGTTTCCTTTGAACATATGGACAATCCTTTAGCTTGTGACCCACTTTACTACACCTATAACAAGCATTGGTCTTCCTCAAGAATGGGATACCATGATACTTCCCACACCTTTGACACATGGGATTAGTCATCCCCCCATCGCCTCCTTTACTCTTATCACGACTATGGGGGCAATCCTTCCTCTTTTCCCCTACTCCTCAAAAATCGAAACAAGTGTTTTTATCCCTCAAATATGGGCTTCTATGAACCTTACCACATGTTGGTCATATAAAATCAATTCTACCCTTGAGACTTTGGAACTTACCCATATTATAGGCCCTGTTGGCCTCACTACCTCCCTTCTCACCACTAGAAGTCTCGGGAGTACCCAATTGATAGTTGAGTTGAGTTGCCAATGTTGTTACCGCTTTGGCCATTACCCATAGGGCATTTTGAACCTTTGCATTTGATATATCACCGTCTTGAGTAGCTTGAGATATATCCCAAAATATATTGGTTAGGAGTTAGCAATAATCCCAAGGGATCTAACTCTAGCGCACGACATGGATCATGAAAAAGTGAAATATTTCCTAGAATGCCTCATAGACTCCTATTCATAGTTGTGGTGCACAACACAACCATAAATAAGACTTAAATCGACTTGATATGTTGGACTTTGAGGAAATAACAACCTAGTGCTCTGATACCAAGTTTTTCACGACCCAAGCCTAGGTCCTAGATGTGACTGATGAATGGGAAACCCAAAGGAACCCAAACAAGCCTCATAGCATATCATTACACATTCTTGGTCGCGGAAGCAATGTAAAGCAACATAAGAAACATAAACTAGGAAAATTGGGCTTAAGGGAGAGAGAGATTTCCTTAAATATCTTGAATATCATAAGTTAGTCAAAGCTCAAGCATAATACACAACATGTCCAACAATACCTATATACATGGAAAAGAGCAGGGGCCAAGACAAAGCAAGCGTGCTCACCCTCATAGTCAAAATAGAACATAAGAAAGATGTCTTAAAGCAAAGATAAAAGAAACATAGACTAAGTCCCTAAAGTGGATGACTCACCAACTAGCTTTGAGTACAATCGATCTAGCCAAGTAGAGGAGAAGGATGATCAACTTGGACACAGATTCCTACATGGTGATATCATGTAGGTAAGAGTATGAGTTAGTATGTTTGAATGTACTAAGTATATGGGATGCAATACAACAAGAGATAAGCTTCATAGTCAACATCCATAGCAATAGGCAATAGACATGATATAGTAATATGACATGTATGATCAATGCATAAGTAAAACATACTTCAGTAATCCATACTCATATACAATATCATAATGTGTAGAAAAGACCAAGCTAGCTATTCAGGATGCAAACCCCTTGGTGGTTGTATGGTATAAACCCCTCACATAGTGATGGTAATCATACCTTACCAACACAATAATGAAGTATAAACCCCTCGCATGGTTGATGAGTATAAACCGCCAACATGGTTACACGGGCTCTTGTCCCCCCAGATCGGGCATGCTCTAATAGAACACTTTATATAGGATTTATATAAGGCTCTAGTGCAACATTTCATATAGGACTAATCATATACATAATCTCATTTCATCATCATAACATCACTCATATCATATTTCATACTTTGGACCTTCATTTCCTCAAGAAACCATAACCGAACATTTTATTGAGCACCTTCGGTGTGTGTAATGGGGGTAAAAGACAATGCAATTTAGAGATGAAATCATGCAAGAAAATACATTGTAAAACCATCAAACAACACCTTGCAAGGCATTCACACCAAACCCCTTTGTCAAATCCAACGTTAGATCTAAGATTTGCAGCTCAAAACATGCTAAAACATCCATACTTTCGTGAACTAAAAAACACTGTGTAGTAAATTTCTCAATATACAAGACCCGCATGTAAAATCAACTTTAAATCATGCAATATTAGTGAAAAGGAGACCTAGGCACCATGGGTAAAAGGACCAAATGGTTCAATACCATATACCGTAGCTTTGGAGAAGTTCTTGGTGAAGGTAAAAGATGGGGCTTGAATCTTGAAGAGAATCCTTAGCTTTAGATGAGGGTTTTGGGTTTTGAATTTTGGAGTGAAAATATCGCTAAGTGTTTGAGTGAGTGATAGGAAAAAACACATTTAGGAAAACTTAGGCCCAACACTTAGAAAAATATGGACAGACTAATGAAACTATGTAGAAAATACACGTCTCCGCGTCACGAAGAGGACGCGGAGGCTCTCTAGAAATTGTACCAAGTGAAATTTCATAATTCGATTTATTTGGTTTAAACTCAAGGTTATACCTTTGTCACCCTAATATGGACCTCCTGAAAAAGAGTATGAATTCGTATTTTTAAAATAAGTAATGAATTTTTAAATATATGGAAAATAAGATTCCAGGCTCTTTCTAAGCATATTTTTGAGAACTTTTTGTTGTCGTTTCAGCACACCTCAAGGCAGACTCTTGGCCTAAGCAAAACAACGCCTTTTTGACGCCAAAGGTTCACTACAAGGCACCCTGTACAGTCCGTGGAGTGCACCATTGGCCATTTAGGGTTCCTTGAAGTAGACCCTTGGACCAAATGTCCTGGAAATGAATTTTTAAGTATAGCTGAGGCCTCCCAAGGCCCAGGTCTTTACATCATCTGCCCCTTGTGAACATTTGTCCTTGAATGAGCTAGAATAGGACTTGAAAATCTTGACATGAATATGAAACATTTTAACATGGAAGTACAATGCAGAATTTAACATTACAACCATGAAATCATCAAATTAATGCTAAAACATCATTTAAATCATTTTCATGCACATTTATGATGTCATGACATGAAAGCATAAAAATAATAGAATTATGGCAATTTACAAAAGAAGAACATAATACCTTGGGCTTGAATAGATTGGAATAGATAGGGATATTGTTTCATCATGTTTGATTCTGCCTCCTATGTAGCACTCTCAATATGTTAATTCATCCAAAGTACTTAAACCTAAACAACATCCATGTTACAAAATCTTTTCACTTGCCTATATAAGACTTCGATTGGAATTTCTTCATAAGTCATGTTCTCCTTAACCTCAACACCTTTTAAGGGAACAATTGTTTTAGGATCACAAATCAACTTCCTCAACATCAACTCATGGAAAATTGGGTGAATAGAAATCATATCCAAATGCAAATACAATCTTTAAGCCATATTGCCAATTTTCTCAACAATCTCATAAAGGCCTACATAGTGGGGATTCAACTTACTATTTTTGCAAAAACACATCACACCTTTCATAGGTGAAACCTTCACAAATATGTGATCACTAACATGGAACTCAAGGTCCCTCTTTCTAATATCTCAATAAGACTTTTGACAACTTTGAGCCTTTCTCAACCTTTCTCTAATCAATTTCATCTTCTCCATAGGCTCCAACATCATGTCTAGGCTAATAAATTCCATCTCACCTATATCAAACCATCACACTACGGATCTGCATCTTCTCCTATACAAGGCTTCAAGTGGTGTCATTTCGATGTTGGCATGGTAACTATTGTTGTAGGAAAACTTAATGATTCGTAGATGATCATCCTAATTTCCCTTGAATTCCACCACACAAGCCCTCAACATATCCTCCAAAGTTTTAATTGTCCTCTTGGTTTGCCCATCCATTTGAGGATGAAAAGTGGTACTCAACTTTACCTTAGTATCAAGACGTTTCTAAAATAACCTCCAAAAATAAGAATCAAATTGGGTACCATGATATGATATAATGGATATAGGCACACCATGTAATCTAACTAACTACTAGATATATTGCTTGGCATAATCCTTGGCATTGAAAGTAGACTTCACCAGTAAAAAGTGAGCCGATTATGTTATTCTATCAACAATTACCCAAAAGGCAAATTGCTTTTGGGTGCGGGCTAACCCAATCACAAAGTCCATATTAACATCCTCCCAGTTCCAAGTAGGAATCTCAATGTCTTATGTCGGGACTTTGGTGTTCTACTTTCACATGGTGACAATTAAGACACTCGGATACAAACATAGATATGTCCTTCTTCATGCCATTCCAATAATACACTACTCTTAAGTTACTGTGCATCTTGGTAGATCTCAGATATATGGAATAGGGAGAGTTATAAGCCTCTCTAAAAATCATCTCTTTAAGACCATAAACATCTAGAACACAAAACCAATCTTAATATAATAGCATACTATCTCCCCCTTGAGAGAAAACCTCTATCTTCTTTTTGGCAACCACCTTCTTCAACTTAACCAATGCCGGGTCAAAGTATTGCTTTGCCTTGACATCAACAACTACAAAAGACTCAGTCCCATTCTAAACAAGAATACCACTATCATTAGAATTAACCAATCTAACACCCAATCTAGGTAAATAGTTGTAACACCCCACATTTTACAATACTAGTACTATACAAATGAAACATGATATGGCTTTGTAAAATTAGGGCATTTTTAAAAGTGCTTCAATCTCATGTTATAGGGCGATATGTGCATCTAACGCTTAAGAGGGTCGAGCGTATACATGTTTTGTGTCAAATTTAGGAGATCATGACCCTAAAAAAAGTGAGAGAAGTTAGGTGTTTGTAGGACTTAGGAAGCTAGCAGGTGAGTCACCTATTTGCTTAGCTTAAATTTGCTAGCTAAATGGAGACGAGGCCTAACGTTGAATTTGTCCAAGTTCGATTATGATTAAAGTCCATATTAAGTATGTAACTTTAGCCTATGTTTTAGAATCATAAATGGACTTTATTTTCATCCCAAGAAAAATGTTAAAAGTGCCCAAGTATATCGCAACCCACTTGACTATTTGGGCCCAAACTAAGTGAACAGAAATTTGGAGAATGGGCAGCCAAGACCCATCAACTTTGAGACCAATTTAGGCCCAAGTATTAGGGTCATGCTGATGTATAACCAGCTTACTAATATGTGTTAATATGTGTTCAAAATATCAAGAGAAATTGGGCCAAAGAGAATCATTTAAAAGGGCTCAAAACAGCCCCTTAAGTCAGTTCACTTTGGAACAATTTTCGGCTTCCTAAAGACTTTTTTTTTTCTCTTTACTTCACTTTACAAGGTAGCCAATACAACTCTATAGGGTTCTTGAAGGAAGACTTAATCTTTAAGACTAAGGTAAGTTAAAATATCTATGTACTTGTTATACTTATTCCATGATAAACAAGAAATATATGCTAGTTATGCTTGCTGAAATTATTGGACAGCATGTGTTCCGAAAGTTGTTGTATATTTTTCTTGTTTATTTGGAAGTTTTTCTATTTTTGTTGTATTGATTATGAAGGGAGGCGACTATTATTAATTATTATTGGTTTGATAATGATTTACAAAGGATGTACCACCACTTTTACAGTCCGCAAAAGTGAGTTCTTATAGGATATCGCAATTGTGTTCTTAGTACAAACTTGTGGGCTGACGGATGGAAGGCTATTGCCTCACATCTTTCATGACTACTTTGGTTCTATTCTAAGACTATTTTAAGGTTGTTTGTATGTATAGATTTTTTAAGGACAGTTTTGGTAAATTTTAAACAGATTTGGGATTGTCGACGTCGAAATGTAGCGAAGGGATGTAACGTTATGCCGCCTATTTGTATGTTGTGTAGAATTGTTATGTTTTGTGCTTTGTGGGCTGTCATAAGACTATTATGCACTAAAATAGTCTACACATGATATGTATATGATAACGTGTTTTAGAAAGTACGATTAGGGGCAGAAAGGTTGAAAGAATACGCTCGAATTTATAATTATCCGCTCGCTGCCCCTATATTGTTTTTTTAAGAGATTGGGCTGCAAAGATGCATCTATTAGCTTCTAATGCTAGCTTTATCACCTAATATTTTGCAGATAAATATTTGGAGAAAGCAAAAGTTATCTCAAGGTAATAATGAGGTCATACGACAAGGTATGTAAGGCTATTCGATTTCGTATTTCTTGGCATGAAATCTAGGTTCTTACTTTGACATAGAGGCTCTTATCTACTTTGACATAACAATCAGCCATGTCTCCACTCTTTCACATGTTATATGCCCCCATACATAGTCACTTGCAAACCTGCATACATACTTGGATACCAAGATGCACGAGTTAGTTCTACTAAATAAAGTTCACATGTTGTTCTACCTCCTATGCATTTCATTATTTGAGTAACCTACTCCTTTCATTATGGTGTTGTCTTTTGTGATTATTTACATGTCATATGTTGTATCTACAATCCTAGAACTCCAATATTATGATCACCAAAAGAACCATCTCAAAGGTAATTGAAAGATAAATTAAAGTATACTACTTATTGATGGGTGGTAACCCGAGGGGTGGAAGAATCACCTAGCCAAGGTCGATCCTATCACAGGGGATAGCCCAACGGGTGAAATGAAAAGCCTATCTAGGGTCGATCCCAATATAAATTTACCACTGATCAGCTGGTCATTTACAACATGATGTGCATAGATTATAAAGTAAAGGTAAAGTAATAAAAAGAACATAAAGTATGTGATCCCACAGTATAACTAAAGAGGTCTCTTATCCTACACCAGTGCATAGTTTTATTTGAGTTGTTACTTCATATATAGTATTTCTTGCCTTAGATATTCAGTACATTATCTTGTACTAACGTCCCTTATGAGGGACCTGTATTTCATGTTATAGGTATGCTAGTAGATCTCCCCAGTAGGAGTACAGGATATCCAACTGTTGTTAGCAATCTCTAGGTTGCATCAGAGCTTTGTGTGTCTAGAGCTCATATTTTTGTATTGTATAGTTAGACAATATGAGGCCTTTCTCGATCCTTATCAGATACTTTTCCTTATCTAGAGGCTTTGTGGACTACATAAATTAAAGTGTGGTCATGTATCATACTTTAGGCACCAGCCCAACGGCCTAGCCATATGCATTTCCTTTTGGCTTGTTATCACTGTTTACTTTCTTAAAGGCATGTAAAATGTAGAAATTGCTTATAATATGTATAGAAAGCACATGGGTAAAGGTTGGTTCTCCTGATCCTTATCGACAATGGGTGTCAGTCCGCCTTAACGAGATTTTGGGCATGATAGAAGTGGTATCAGAGCGGATCATCCGAGGGAGTCTACAAAGCCGTGTCAATGTAGAGTATTGTTTATCGATGTATTGTGCACCACATCTATAAGTAGGAGGCTATGTGGAATTTAGGAGTTGCTACTTTCTTTTTGTTCTTTAAATCATGCCATAAAGCTAAGTGTAAAGGTAGATTGTGTCTAACCCCTAAATTATTTTATACAGTAAGTATGCCCGAAACCAGAAAGAACAAAGGTAAAGGGAAGGGAATATAAGTGGTGGTTGGTATATCCAATCAGGTGAGACAATGAAATGAGGATCAAGATGAGTCTCTGTCATAGACATCTCCAACTCCTCCAGCTCCTGATGAACCCGAAAGTAGTAAAAATCCCCCAGAACAACCAATCGATGCTATCGTACAGGATCTGAGAAATGCAATCTAACTATTGACTCGTATAGTTGTTGGCTAAGGTCAAAGACAAGAAGGTCCAGTTATATGTGGAGGTGGTGCAAATAGGGCAGCTGGAACGAGGATATATGATTTTCTTAATTTGGACCCTCTATCCTTCACTGGTTTAGATCATAATGAAGATCCCCAAGACTTTATCGATCAGATTCAACGTACTCTAGATGTTATGCATGTGAGCGGTACAAAAGCTGTCTAGTTAGAGATATATAAGTTGAAGGGGGTGGCTATATTGTGGTATGAAGCTTGGAAGCAATCTAAGAGTATAGATATACCTCCAACTACCTACAAGGAGTTCAAAGAGGCATTTCTAGACCATTACTTGCCATTATAGATTTGAGAGGATCATATAGATCAGTTTTTGAACCTCCACCAAGGGAATATGGGTGTGAGGGAGTATAGTCTTCAATTTAATTCCCTGGGCAGGTATGCTCCTAATATAGTTGCTACTATGACAGATAGAGTTCATCGATATATGGATAGATTAGATAAGTATTTGGTCAGAGATTGTACCATTGCTTCATTGAAAAACGACATGGATATAGCGAGAACGCAAACTTTTGTATAGAAATTGGAGGATCAAAGGCGAAGGAGAAGGACATAAAAGTTAGAAAGGGGACAGGCCAAAAGGGATAGATCTGCAGAGCAGTTTACACCACCCCAAGATGAGATTAGACCTCAATTTTCTAATAGACCGCCTAGGCCATCATCCTCCTACTTTACATCCAGTGCTCCACCACAACTTCAGGGGTCTAGGAGAAATCAGTTTAGTCCAAGAAGTAAAGGGCAAGGCGCCCGGACAGTGGGGTATTCAACATGCCATCAAATGACCCCTACGCAACCTCGTAAAAAGTGTGGAAGAAGTCATTCAGGTATATGTCAGGTTAGGACAGACGCTTGTTATTAGTGTGGTGCATCAGGGCATATGATGGGAGATTACCCGAGGAGATGTATGGGTAATACAACACAATCTACTAGATTAGCTATTACATCATCATCGTCAGTTCCTCCATTAGGTAGGGGTTAACAAGCACCTATAGGTCATGGTAGAGGTCTTAAGGGCCAGCTAGCTCTAGCGGAGTCCAGAATTGCAGTTATGCTCTGGGGAGTCGGCTAAATTTGGAAGCTTCACCTGATATGGTCATAGGTACATTGTCTATCTTCTCACATAATATATATGCATTGATTGACCCTGGTTCTACACTATCATACATTACCCCACTAGTTGCTGGGAAGCTTAAGAGAACACCCAAATTGTTGAACAAACCATTTGAAGTATATACACCAACCGGCGAATCTATTATGGGTAGAAGGGTTTATTATGACTATGTAGTAACTGTTTGTGATTGTGACATATTGGCTGACCTTATTGAGCTAGAAATGGTGGAATTTGATGCTATAATAGGTATGGATTGGTTAGCTTCTTACTATGCCACTGTGGATTGCCAAACTGAGTGTACTTTCACTTTCTAAATTTTGCAATTCTTGAATGGGAAGGCAATATTGGGGTGCCAAAAAGTAAGTTTATCTCTTATTTTAAGGCTAGAAAGATGATATCTAAGGGGTATATATGTCATTTAGTTAGAGTGAGGGATACAGAGGCAGAATCACCAACTCTTCAATCTATTTTCATAGTGAATGAATTCGTTGATATGTTCCCTGAAGAACTTCCAGGCTTACTTCCAGAATGAGAAGTAGATTTTGGTATTAACTTACTTTCAGGCACTCAACCTATTTCTATCCCTCCATATAGAATGGCCCCGGCAGAATTGCGTGATTTAAAAGAGTAGTGAAAAGACTTATTGGAGAAGGGTTTTATAAGACCTAGTGTGTCCCCTTGGGTTGCACCAGTGTTATTTATACGTAAAAAGGATGGAACCTTGAGAATGTGGATCGACTATCAATAATTGAATAGGGTGACAATTAAGACTAAATACCCCCTCCCCAGGCTTGATGATTTATTTGATTAGTTATAGGGTGCCAAATGCTTTTCAAAAATTGATTTGAGATCAGGATATCACCAAGTGAGGGTGTAGGAGAAATATATACCTAAGACTGCTTTCAGAACACGTTATGGTAACTTTAAATTTCTTGTTATGTCATTTGGGCTAATGAATGCACCAGCAGTTTTTATGGATTTAATGAATTGGGTATTTAAGCCATTCTTATATATGTTTGTGATAGTATTTATAAATGACATTTTGGTATACTCAAGATCAGAAAAGGACCACACAAATCACTTACGACAAGTGTTACAAGTTCTTTGTGATAGACAATTGTATGCCAAATTTTCTAAATGTGAATTTTGGCTAAACTCAGTGGCACTCTTGGGTCATATTGTGTCTGATGAGGGAATAAGGGTCGATTCACAAAAGATAGAGTCTATGAAAGATTGGCTAATACCAATAACACCCACAAAAGTTCAGAGCTTCCTAGGTTTGGTAGGTTATTACAGGAGGTGCGTTGAACATTTTTCATCTATTTCTGCACCTCTGACAAAGTTGACACATAAGGCAACCAAGTTCCAATGGAATGATGCATGCGAAAAGAGCTTCCAGGAGCTGAAAAATAAGCTAACTTCTGCACCTGTGCTAGTACTTCTAGAAGGCATCAAGGGGTATACAATGTATTGCGATGCTTTCAGAGTTGGCTTAGGGTATGTAGTGACATAGGATAGTAGGGTTGTTGCTTATGCATCTAGACAACTATGACCATATGAGAAAAACTACCCAACTCATGATCTTGAGCTAGCAGTGGTTGTATTTGCTCTGAAAATATGGCGCCACCATTTGTATGGGGTTCACGTTGACATATATACTTATCATAAGAGCCTGCAATACATCTTTAAGCAGAAAGACCAACTTAAGATAGCAGAGATAGCTAAAGCTAATAAAAGATTATGACATTGATATACTTTATCACCCGGGGAAAGCAAATGTGGTAGCCGATGCTTTGAGTCATAAGGCAATCATGAATACTGGTGATCAAGCTGTGGTAAGTCAAGGAATGGATAAGGAGCTATGTCAACTAGCCTGGGAGTTCATCTTCTTAAAACTCCAAAGGAAGGGGTTATTGTACATAATGTAGCAGTATCTTCATTGGTAATGGAAGTGAAAGCAAAAAGTTCGAGTATCTTGTTTTACGACTACTTAAGGACAAGGTGAGTCAGGGTATGATAAAGGGCTTTCATATTAAATAAATGGAGTATTTGACTGCCAAAATAGATTATGTATGCATGATGTTAATAGATTAAGAAAGAGGATAATGTAAGAATCCCATCATTCTCAATATTCAATCCATCCAGGAACAACTAAGATATACCATGACCTGAAGGGAATACTTTGGTGGGGAGGCATGAAGATAGACCTTGCAAAATTTATGGCTCAATGTCCAAATTTCCAACAAGTGAATTAGAACACCAAAAGACAAAAGGTTATATGCAGTGTATAGAGCTTCCAACATAGAAGTGGGATATGATCAATATGGATTTTGTTAATGGGTTGCCTCGCTCACTTCAGAAGTTTGAATCCATATGGGTAATAGTTGACAGACTCACAAAGTCAGCACACTTCTTGCCAGTCAGGAGTGATTATACAGCTAAAGAGTATGCCAAGCTATACCTCAAAGAGATAGTCAGGCTACATCAAGACCTAATCTCTATTAACTCTGATTGGGGGGCTCAATTCACTGCAAAGTTTTGGAAGTCCTCCTAAAGGAGTTTAGGGAAACAAGTGAATTTGATTACAGCATTCCACCATCAAATAGATGGTCAAGCAGAATGAACCATTCAGACACTTGAAGATATGTTGCGATCTTGTGCATTGGACTTTAAAGGTAGTTGGGTGGACCACTTACCACTTATTGAATTTGACTATAATAATAGCTACCACTCAAGTATTAAGATAGCACCTTATGAAGCATTGTATGGAAGGAAATAATGGTCGCCAATTGGATGGTTTGAAGTATCTGAAACCACCTTACTTAGGCTAGATCTAGTACAGCAAGCCATGAAAAAATTTAAGGTAATACAACAACGACTAGAAACAACCCAAAGTAGTCACAAATCATATGCAAACGCTAGAAGGAGAGGACTAGAATTGTCAGTAGGGATTGGGTATTGTTAAAGGTATCTCCAATGAAAGGGATTATGAGATTTGGTAAAAAAGGAAAACTGAGCCCACATTACATAGGGCCATATAAAATTATTAATAAGTTCGGGCAGGTTGCATAAGGACTAGAGCTACCCTAAGAGCTTTCAATGGTTCATCCAATTTTTCATGTCTCAATGCTTCAAAAATGCATAGGTGACCCATCCCGTATTACTCCTATTGATGACGTACAAGTTACAGAAGATCTCATGTATGAAAAGGTACCTATTGCTATTCTAGATCATCAAGTTAAGAAGTTAAGAAATAAAGAAATAGCATCATTAACAGTACTTTGGAGAAACAAGCAAGCAGAAGAAATAACATGGGAGGCTGAGGATGTGATGAAATCAAAATTCCCTTACTTATTTGAAGCTAAAGAGGGAGTCCAAAACGCAATATTTGGACACTAATAAGTACGTGTGATTGAATACTTAGTGTGTTGTCAAAAGATTGTGTAAGTGAAAGTTTAAACTTGGTTAATCTAATTAGTTGTGCTAACATTAGAAGACAAATATTCCTAAGGGGGAGGATGCAACACCCCATATCTTACAATACTAGTACTACGCAAATGAAACATGATATGGTTTAGTCAAATTAGTGCCAATTTTAAAATTGCTTAAATCTCTAATTAAAGGGCTATATGTATGTTTAACGCTGAAGAGGGTCGAGCGTAAATAAGTTTTAACTCAAATTGAGGAGATCACGGCCCTATAAAAAGTGAGAGATTGAGGTTCTTGTAGTGCTTAGGAAGCTAGCAGGTGAGTCACCTACTTGGTTAGCTTAAATTTGCTAGCCAAACGGAGATGAGGCCCGACGTTAAATTTGTCGAAGTCTGATTATGAATAAAGTCCATGTTAAGGGTGTAATTCTAGCCTATATTTTAGAATCACAAATGAACTTGGTTTCCAGACCAATAATAATGTAAAAAGGGACCAAGTACATCACAACCCATTTGACTATTTGCGCACAAACTAAGGGAATAGAAATTTGGAAAATGCGCAGCCAAGGCCCATCAACTTTGAGACCCATTTAGGCCCAAGTGTGAGGGCCATGCTACTGCATAACCATCTTACTAATATGTGTTTCAATAAGTGGTCAAAATCTCAAGAGAAAGTCAGCTAAAAAAACTCTTTAAAAAGGGCTCAAAACAGCCCATTAAGTCATTTCACTTTGGAACAATTTTTAGCTTCCTAAAGACTCCTTTTTTTCTCTTTACTTTACTCACAAGGCAACCAATACAACCCTCTAGGGTTATTTAAGGAAACCTTAATCTTGAAGGCTAAGGTAAGTGGAAATATCTATGCATTTTTTATACTTATCCCATCATAAACAAGAAATATATGCTAGTTATGCTTGCTAAAGTTGTTGTACATTTTTCTTGTCTATTTGAAAGCTTTTATCTTTTTTATTGTACTGAATATGAAGGGAAGCTGCTATTATTAATGATTATTGGATGTATAATGATGTATAAAGGCTGTTTCACCACTTTTATAGTCCGCAAAAGTCAGTTCTTATAGGATATCGCAATTGTGTTCTTAGTACGAACTTGTGGGTTGACGGATGGAAGGCTATTGTCTCACATCCTTCATGACTGCTTTGGTACTATTTTAAGGCTTTTCTAAGGTTATTTTCTATGTATATATGTGTTGATGACAGTTTGGCTAAAGTTGAAACAGGTTTGGGATTGTCGACGTCGAAATAAAGCGAAGGGATGTAACATTATGCCGCCTATTTGTATGTTGTGTAGAGTTGTTATGTGTTGTGATTTGTGGGCTGTTATAAGAATATTGTGGCAGTAAAATAGGCTACACATAATATGTATATGTGAATGTTTATTAGAAAGTACGATTAGGGGCGGAAAAGTTGAAAGAATACTCTCGGGTTTATAATTATCCGCTTGTTGCCCATATGTTATTTTTTTATAAGATTGGGCTGCCAAGATGCATCTATTGGCTGCTAAATGCTAGTTTTATCACCTACTATGTTGTAGATAAATATTTAAAGAAAGGGAAGGTCATCTTGAGGTAATAACAAGGTCATACAACGAGGTATGTAAGGCTACTCGATTTAGTATTACTTGGCATGAAACCTAGGTTCTTCCTTGGTACATAGAGGCTCTTATCTACTTTGACATAACAACCAGCCATGTATCCACTCTTTCACATATTCATATGCCCCTATATATAGTCATTTTCAAACCTGCATACATACTTGGATACCAAGATGCACAAGTTCATACTACTAAATAAAGTTCATGTGTTGTTCTACCTACTATGCATTTCATTATTTGGGTAACTTACTCCTTTCATTATGGTGTTGTATTTTGTGATTATTTACATATCATATGTTGTATCTACAGTCCTACAGTTCCAATATTATGACCACTAAAAGAATCATCTCAAAGGTAATTGAAAGATAATGTAAACTATATTGCTTATTGATGGGTGGTAACTCGGGGGGTGGAAGAATCACCTAGCCAGGGTTGATCTTATCACAGGGGGTAGCACAAGGGGTGAAAGGAAAAACTTACCTAGGTCCGATCCCAATATAGATTTACCACTGATCAGCTGGTCATTTTTATTACATAATGTGCACAGATTATACATTAAAGGTAAAGTAATAAAAAGAACAAATAGTATGTGATCCCATAGTATAACTAAAGGTGGTCTCTTATCCTACACCAGTGCATAGTTTTATTTGAGTTGTTACTTCATATATAGTATTTCCTGCCTTATGTATTTAGTACATTATCTCGTACTGATACCCCTTATGGGGGACCTGCATTTCATGTTGTAGGTACAGTTGTAGTAGATCTCCTCTGTAGGAGTACAGGATATCCAGCTGCTGTTAGAAAGCTCCAAGTTGCTTCGGAGATTTTTGTGTCTAGAACTCATATTTTTGTAATGTATAGTTACTCAAGGCAGCGCCTGTCCTGACCCTTATCAGATACTTTTCCTTATCTAGAGGCTTTGTAGAATATGTAAATTAAAGTATGGTCATGTCTCGTACTTTAGATACCGTGGCCCCAACGGCCTAGCCATATGCATTTTCTTTTGGCTTGTTATCACTGTTTACTTTCTCAAAGGCATGTCAAATGTATTAATCCCTTATAATATATATATATATATATATATATATATATATATATATAGAGAGAGAGAGAGAGAGAGAGAGAAAGAGCACAGGTA
>JAOTQJ010038277.1:0-15396 GCA_025642045.1 Solanum sejunctum
ATAAATAGTTTAAGTTAGGTTTTTGAAAGGGTGTTGAACAGTAGACATTTCTCCATTATTTTTTGAAGTTTTCTTAGTTTTTTAGAGGAGATTCTTGTTCTCTTTGGAAAACCCATTTTTGGTATTGCAAATCTTGTTTTATTCTCATTGTTGATCAATCAAGCTTGTGGGATTGCAACTTGTAGTGCTTATTGTCTCAATTTTTATTGGTGAAAGTCTCAACTATGACTATTATATGCATTTTTATGTGTTTTTATGTGTTTTTATCTAAGCCATTAGTAGCTAAAAACACATAACTTGGGGTTGTGAGAACTATGTGTAGCTGACTTGAGATGACCTAGGTTTTGTGCATATCTATGATTGGGGTTTTGCATGTATTGTTTATTTCCCTTCATAATTAATGTTGTTTGGTGGTGGCCAACACTAAACCCTGCCTACTATCACGATCCTATCTAAGGTAGTGACGAATAGGAAAAAGGAAGTAGATAATAGGATTTGATTAATGTTTTCCCATCTAATCAACCAAACCTGACCAAGGGGAGGTTGACTGGGACAATAGGTAACGGTTAGTTGGCACACCATGGTGTCGACCAAGCTTTATGGTGAAATTTGACCTTCACCTTAACAAGAGGGATGAAAGAACCTAAGTTACTGATCAAAGTTATGTTACCTAAGGTAATTGAGTGAACGATCCATGGGGAAAACAATTCCCAAGTTGCCCTCAAAATTGAGTGTTTCCCAAATTTTAATTAGTGTTTATTTTTAGTGTCCTTGAATCAAAACAAACCCCCCTCATCTGGAGATTGTAGTTATAGATTCTAGGAATGATTAGTAGTGAAATCTTATAGTCAAGCCCTATATCCTCTGTGGATTCGACCCTAAACTTAGTTAGGTTAATTTTTGATAGCGAACGCTTTCTTATTGGAGTGTGCCCATCATCATAACAGTATGGTCTCATTGCCGAGGAATACGACTAGGTTTTGACTTGAATTCACTATTAGTTAGTTCTAGTATTGATTTCTAGAGTCTCTTGTAATTTACTTTTGTTTTATTTTTGTTATTTGATTTATTTTGCAGAGTGTACTAGGTTGTATGCCCAACACAAGGAGCGAAGGCAGTCTCTTAGATTCACTAAATTTGGAGATCCATTGACCATCAAGAAGGATAGCTCGAGTGAATGGGGGCATTGAGGTTGAGGAGTAATGTATGCGAATAAGGAAGACTTAAAAAGAGAGGAGAATCTACGATCAAGGGTTAACTGATCACAACTTAAAGATTTTAATGCAAATGCTTATGACTGGAATCAGTACCGATTAAACCCTATGGTGACAAATATTACCAATTTTAGAGTACTGCCCCTTCTACGGACAGATGCGAAGTTCATAGAATTAAGTGGATTCCTTCAGATGCTCCAAAATTGTGGCCTATTCATAGGGTTATGATAAGAGGATCCCCACCATCATCTCCAAAATATCATCTTCGTGTGCAAAAGTATCATGGGGACTAAAAATAATTCTATTAACACAGTTGGATTGAGGGTGTTCCTATAGTCGCTGATTGGCAATGTAGTTATATAGTTGCTTCAACTTTGTCCGAGTACCATCATCAGTTAGGCTAAGCTACAGAGAGTGTTCCTAGAAAGATATTTCCCAATATCAAAGAAGTTGACGCTTAAGGACCAAATTAATCACTTCGAGCAATTGCCTGGAGACTCTCTTAGCACTTATGAGAGAGATTCACTAAATGCTTAAGGATAGTCCCTGATGACAAAATTGTTGATGATGCTTTGGTCGAGATCTTCTATAGAGCACTTGATGATTATAGCAAAACTTGTGCCAACACGATCATGGGAGGTGTTTTTCTTGATCAACCATTTGAGCTAGTGACCAAAAGAATGGAGCAAGTGGTGAAGACCAACAGAGCATGCGGTAAGAGTGAGCATGGTAATACAAAGAGTTCTTGTGTTGTTACCACAAATAATGAGCAAGCAAAAGTGAATGAAGAGATTATGGAGCAACTTGCTCAACTCCGTACTAGCATGAATTTGGTTTTGAAGCAAAACTAAGCTAGTGTGATGGCAATAGCTCACCAACCCCCAATTACTCCTGTGTATGATGATCAATTCTTTGATGAGGATTCCTGTTATGTAAGAAACCAAGCGGCAGGTTTCCAAAACAACCCCCAAGGGTCCAACTCGGACTATTAGAGGCAAAGTTCCGGGAATCAAGGTCAGAACTCTAACTGCGATGGGATGTACATAGATAATAGGTGTGAATATTACAGGAGAGAGAGAGAGTGCTAGATAAAGAATGGGGGAGAAGAGAAAGTTACAGAAGCAATCCTTATGTACCACCATACAATAGTGATGCCAGATCAAGCAATTGTATGATTGAAGATATGTTTGAAAAGTTGTTGAAGCAAGCAGATCATCAACATGAGAATCTAAAGGCAATGAAAGCAAATATCTCAAGTATTAATCAAAATATAAAGTATCATTAGTGGCAATCATGCAACTTGAGCAATAGTTGGGAAAGTTTCTTCACAACTGAATCAATGCCAAAAAGGCACCCTACTAAGCAATATGTTTTAGAAACCTAAAAATGAAGGGCATTCCATGGTGCTGATGACTCGGAGTGGAAAGAGCATAATAGATTCCCCTATGCCAATTATTGTGGATGAAGTCATCGAGAAGGGTCTTAGTGGTGAAGATGAAGTTGGTGGAAAAGATTCAAAGGGTGTTGGGATGCAAAAAAAAAGAGATAAGGGAGCATGACAATGTGAAATACATCCCAAAACCTCCTCCTCATTTCCCTCAAAGACTCAAGAAAAAGGAATAGGAGGGTAAAATCTCACTTCCTCTTAATGTTAAAAAAAACTCTTTATCAACATCCCTCTCCTAGAAGCATTGGAGAAACTGCCTGGATATGCTAAATATATGAAGGATCCAGTCACCAAGAAATGCACTTTGAGCCAAGTGTTCTCATAAGAACTCTAATAATGTAGTACGATTATGACTAAATGCCTTTCTCAAAAATTAGAGGACCCCAGGGCATTCACCATTCGTTACACTATCGGCAGTGTTGAATTTGCAAGAGCACTATTCGACTTAGGAAAAAGCATCAATTTAATGCCTCTTGACGTATTCCAAAAGCTTGGCATTGGTACTCCTATCCTAATACAAATGAGGTTGCTTATGGCATATCGAACTAGTAAAAAGCCAAAAAGACTCCTTTTGGATATGCTTGTTAAAATTGATAAGTTCATCTTTTAGGCAGATTTTGTGATCCTAGACTACAAAGTTTATTTTGAGGTGCCCATCATTTTGGGGAGACCTTTTCTGGCCACTGGGAGAGCACTTGCGGATATAGATTCAGGTCAGCTGCGGTTCAAGGTTAATGATGCAAAAGTTGTGTTCGATATTCATCAATCCATGAAACACCTAGATGAATGCAAGAGTGAGGTATGGACACTCGATGATAGTTTACAAAGGAATATGATAGAGTCAGGCTACGATGTTAAACAAGGCAATTCTTTGGAGGCAACCCAAGCATTTTTCCAATTATTTATTTGTTTGAGACTTAGAGTAGTAGTAGTAGTTTTATATAAAATTATAGACCATGATGCAATTGTAATAATTTTGAGGATTTCTGTTCTTTGAGATTTGGTATGTAAGTTAGAAGAAAAAGACTGAAGATCTAAAAAATTGGGCTTGGAGAGCTCTTACAAACATTCCTACGAGTCGTAGTCTTCACTATGACTCATAGTCATGCCTCGTAAGGGGAAACAATAAGTATTTGTAGTTGGTACATACACCACGAGCCAACCTTATGATTTATAGGATCCGCTATGAGTCGTAAGTGTGGTTCGTAGTGCCAAGTATAATTCCTAAACTTTTACTAACAAGTCATTAAAAGACAAAGGAAAAGTAAATAGACACATCTTATTATCGAGTATGAAAATAATAACAATAATGTAACAGAAGGATAGTAGAACAAACTAGCTCACAATCTTAACAATCAACATTCAACTTTAAGTATTGGGTCTGGCACGATACTAGGACCTATGAGTCATATGAAGAACTACGACTTATAGTTGGGGTATCATAGCCCCAGTCTGCAGACTTTAAAACTCGACTCAAAAAACCCAATCTCTCCTCCTAGTATCTTTTTCGGCAAAAATCTCAACTACACCATATAGTTTTCTAGAAAAGATTTCGACGAGGTTACCAAATTCTAGGGTTTTGTTATGATTTTCAATTTTCTTCACTTTAGTTAACCTCTACAATCAAATTGGTAAGCTTTTTGGTTACACGTCTTGATTTTTGTTGATAAACTTGTTCCCTACATGAGTATAGGTTTAGTTTGACAAGGCTTAAGTATGTCAAACACTGATTTTTGAGCTAAAGTTGTAATCTAAGGTTTATAGGCTTTGAAATAGATTGAGTTGTAAATTGAACCTTATTGAGATTTTTGAATGGATGATTGTGAGTATGAAATTGGTAAATTTGTGATTTGTATTGCGATATTGTTGTGGGAGTTGAAATGTAGGTAGTATGGGTGTGATTTCCTGTGTTTGAACATATGGATTATGATTGAATCATTGTAAATTGTGATTGCACTCATTTGGAATATGTCTGGTTGTCAAGTGTTAGTTTGTAACGTATTGTATGTTTGGTGCGCTTGACGAATTGTAAAATTGACATTGATTCTAGGATGATGGTTGTTTTGAATTGCCAATGTTAGTTTGGAATTGAATTGTGTCATTTAGTCTTGCTTTGCTCCTATTTGCTTGAATGAGTTGAAATTTCATGACATATTTGTGCTTTGAATGGGAAATAAGTAGGCATTGCAGGTGGCTTTTGTGATCAATTATGAGTCACTCCTACAACTCATAAGTTCCTACACAAGTCATAGTGACCCCTCATAGAAAGCATCAGTCACCTGTGATTCCTTCATATTTCTCATATGAGACCTACATACGACTCATACTATGTGGTACGACTCGTAGTGAGGGTCTCGCAAACTTTGCTAAGTTTTTAAAATATTTTTGTAACTAGGTACGAGATCAGAACTACGACTCATAAATTATCTTATGAGTCATAACTATGTCTCGTATCTATGATTAGAAAGCATTTTTAAAGGAAAACTAGTTCTATGAGGCCAGTATATGACTCATAGGTCATACTCGAGTCGTAACTGCACTCGTACTTGCGCATCTAGAGTTGCATCAGTACATAGTTAGCTTTTACTTTTGTTTGTTTCCTATTCTTTTCTTTGAATTTCAGTGAATCAAACATCTTGGATTAATAGGTTGCTTTATGGTTTTTTTGTAGACAAAATGCCTTCAAAAGGTAAACGGGCTATTCAAGCTCTTCAACGAATGTTGTAGGATGAATCCTCCAATATCGAGCAATCTGAGGGCTCTATAGAAGTCTATACAGTCAGGCTAGGCCCGAAGGCCAATAGACCTCAGACTCGGGCACTTGTAGCAAAGACGCCCATGAAAGTCTGTAGTTTCTCATAGACTAAAGAGGAGGAAAAACAAGGCAATGGGGAAGGGTCATATGGTTGCTTGCCACAGAGGACCTTCTCATATTCCGACTCTTAGTTTGAGTCAAATCCCAAATCCAGCAGGAGGAGGTATAGTCCCAAACACCAGTCGATCATAAATGGTTTGTCCTTAGAATGAAGGAAATATACGACCAGGGGTTAGAGCCAAAATGGCAAGGCAAGCTGGTTCGCCAATTTCATGAGGAGTCCCGATTGAATGCCTGTGGTCTAGATAGAGTTCCCGGATTGGATGCTGGTATGGATAAGCATGGGCTATGTTGGACCACATAATAGTTGGGCAAATATTTCGCTTACGTAGTTCATGAGTTCTATGCAGCATATCTTGCTACACTCTGCCAGTTGTTGCCAAAGATCAAAAGGCCAATCGAGCAACCTAGGCTATGGTTGGTGATAGTTTAGGGGAGAAGAGTGGATATCTTTGAGGAAACTATAAGATGATTATAGTTTAGGACTATTTATAAAGTGCCTCAGTCCACCGCAGAGTATAATAGTTGTATTGAAAAAATGAGTAGACCAGTGACTAGGAAAAATATCGGGGCCAAGACAGAGTTGCTATGATGGATTGCTAGTCAAATTTGTAAAGAAGGTGTGGAACTGACGGGGGTCACAAACCACGCCGATCCCATTGTTAAAGCACACCTATCATTTCGGGCCAAGTTTTGGTGGTCCATTATCTATTAGTATATTAAGCCGGCCTTCACGGATAATGTGATCACTCTTGAGAGAGCAATCCTGTTGGCTATAATCCTAGCTGGCTCTGCAATAGATTGGGCCTGGATCATTTTAGAGCAGATTTACAAAATTGCATCTTGTACGTACGTCTCACTGCCATTTCTAGTTTTGATCTAGCAACTATGTAGTGCAGTAGGTGCTCACATTGATCCTCACAGGGACCCTCATATTGAGGCTACACAAACTATAGATCCTAGCCTAATCAAGGATGATGAGAATCTGGTAGCCTTACAACGAGCAACTCCTCCAGTTTCCCCAAACCCATTCAGTTAAGCCACAGGTTCTAGGTTTATCTCCAGCTCCTACGGGTACTACTCTGGCTACTACAGAGCCCATACCGACAACGGAGATCGATTCTACACTATTTATAAGAACCCCAGCACTAGCAATAACTATATTTCAGGTTGATCCTCTTTTCTTTGCTATTGCTTTTAAGGCTTTATTGCATAGGGTGGTTGTAGTAAAGGGAAGGCTGCGAGAGTTATCAACACGAGTTTATCCATTGATTGATCAAACTATTCAGGATGCCAAGAAGAGGATATAGGCATTTTTCGGAGATTTAGGTGATGACAGAGATCGAATGGTTAATGCATGAGTCAATACATTTGAGGCTAGAGTATAGAAGAGGGCTTGATAGAGCTAGGTTGGCCAATGCAAGAGTGGTTCCTTAGGAGTTGTCCAAATTCAAGGCCGACTTATTATAGATATTGACAGCTCCTATTCCTGCCCTAGAGTAGCATCGGTAGATGATGAGGAACTTGATTGTCTCACTGACCGTTTGGACACCTATGGGAAGAGGTCTCGAAATCACAATGACCTAGAGCCCACTGCGAAGAAGTAGAGGCAGGAGGAGGATCCCATACCTGAGGAAGTGGTACAGGAGTCACTTTTATTGGTAGTTATTCAGAGAGATTGAGCACAACATACTCCACCTTGATAGGGTACTTCTGGCACTACTGCAGAGGAGGAGAGTTAGCCTCAAGACCTCACAGATTAGCCAAAGACCAATGCTTAATGCACTAAGATATTTGACTTCTTGTGACCCCAGTTCTTATCTTGACATTTTGGATACTTTGTTCATTTTTTAGACTATTTTGTTATTATGTTGGTTTTTGATTGTGTTTTAAATATGTTTATGTGGATGTTATTTTTACTTCTACTTTAGATGTTTATTTTTGGGCTTTTAATGAACGTATGTATACATTTCTATGTTATTCTATTTTGTTATTGTTTTTGCCTTTACTTTGAGGACAAAGTATCATCTTTTGGTGGGGTGGTGAAAGTTATGGATTAAGGTGAAGTTTGAGTATCCTCAAGTCCATACTTCCCCTATTTTTTATCCCTAGGTCTTCTTATTATTCTTCTTTTTTCCTTGTAGATGTTTATTTTCCTGTTGAACTGGCATGTTTAGGTAGTATAGATAATGGATAAATTCATAGTAATGTTATCTTTTGGCATATATATATATATATATATATATATATATCCTAGATTTTCTTTAAGCTTTTGATGCAAAAATTTGGTACCCTCAAAATTTTGAAGTTGTGAGTATTGAGGAATTCATACATTTGTGAGTATCTAGCAATGTTTGTTCTAATATTGTGAAGGTAAGCTGAGACTAAACGCATGACCAGTTAGTCTATCCTTGATTGTGGATGTAATTCCCATGTGTGTTGTGAGCTTATTTGCTTCATTCATGCATCTTGTATGGACTCAGAACTTGCCTTGTTACTCTAAATTTTGTTTGCTAACATGGTGGATATGTAAAGGATCTTAGGCATTTGTCCTTTGAGTGAAACCACTTTTAGCCTAAAATAACCCACTAGTTAAGTGAGAGAATCACTTTTTCCAAATTTTTTAGCTTATCGTGTACTCGTTCTATCTTCATACCTTGCTAGCTAAACCTTGTTTGATGAAATACCTTTATATTAGCCATGGTCTATCCTTGAACATGTGAACCTTGATTGAAGCCAAAGGCCTGAGTTGTGGGTGGCTGTAGTTGGTCGCCCTGGTTTGAAGCATAGATATTGTGTACTTCACCTGATGCTAAAAACCTAAGTTGAGAGTGGCCCTTATTATGGTAAAGTAAAAGTGATAAGATGGTTAGTTGGGAAATCAATAAAGAAATCAAAAAAGAATGAACAAAGTGAAGAAAAAAAGAAGAAAAGTGCCTTTAATTGAGGAAACAAGTAGTAAAAATGAGTTTGAAATCAAGTCACAATTGAAACCAAAAAAGAAAGCACTCAAGAAAAGTTTAAAGCAAGTGAACAAGGAGGGATTGATGAAAAAAGGATTGGATTATGAAAGCATAAAGTGTTGGTAAACATGATTCAAAGATGGCTTTTAGTCACTACTTGCGCAAAATGCTGCACCAAAGCACCTTGAGCCTATGTTTCAAGCCTTTAAGTCCTAAAGTTATCAAACTCCACTTTATCACCAAACCAGAAAAATAAGTTTAAGAGAAAGCTTATGGTATTAGTCATGGTGCATGAATTTCAATTGTGAGGGTCAGAATGTTTCCTCAGTCCCTACTTTCTAAATGTTCTGGAGTAAATATAAGGGACTTCTTTCTTGTGAGGGCATTTGCACTACTTGAGTAGCATATTCCTATATCAATGATTGTGGACGGTTGATGCTCCTTAACTTATCAAAGTTAGATTGTCAGGTCTTTCATGATGTCCTAGTTTGCTCAATAACTTAGAAACCCTGTTTTAAAAAATATAGCTGGGCACCTGAATCAAATGAGCTGTTGTATAGGCCATTGATATAGCTGCTATGTATTTCTCTTTGTTTGCGTAGATTGAGTTGTCGCTTGAGCACAAGCAATAATTCTAACTTGAGGGTGTTGATGTGCTATCAAATTACAACACATTTGATGCCTAAAACAAGGGATTTTATGAGTTCTTAAAGAGACTTTTAGTCTTTTGATGTGTTTTTGTGTTAATCTTGCAGAAAAGTTAGGTTGGCATGATTTTCGAAGAATCGTTACAAATTTTGCTGAAGCATAGGCCATATGAGTCCTCCTATGTGTCATAGCTCACACAACAAGTCATAGGTTGTGTCGTAGAATGACTCAGAGACAAAAAATTAGAAATCCGCCAAGTGAAGGTCAACCTACCAGCCTAGTCTATGAGTCTTAAGACACAATATTAGTCGTATAGGTGGACTTGTAGCAAGAATCAGAGAGCCAAAATGTTGGACCAAAAACTAAAGACCAATACTACAATACCAACATAGGAGTCATAGCTCAAGTAATGACTTGTACCTATTGGGGCATACTAGTTTAGTCCAAGATACCAAGAACCTAATATGTGACCCCAACAAACCCACGAGTCATAACTGTGAAATTTATCAGATGTCGGCTGCTTTTCTGCATAATTCCTAGGGTTGTTTTATAAATGCTATAAATAGTTTACGTTAGGTTTTTGAAAGGCTATCAAATAGTAGACATTTCTCCATTATACTTTGAAGTTTTCTTACATTTTCAGAGGAGATTCTTGTTCTCTTTGGGAAACCCATTTTTTGGGATTGCAAATCTTGCTTTATACTCATTGCTGATCAATCAAACTTGTGGCTTTGCAACTTGTGGTGCTTATCTTCTCCATTGTTATTTGTGAAACTCTTAACTATGACTATTATGTGCACTTTTGTGTGTTTTATCATAGCCATGAATAGCTAAACACTGACAACTTAGGGTTGAGGGAACCATGGGTAGTTGACTTGAGATGACCTAGGCATGTCTATGATTGGGGTTTTGCATGTATTGTTTATTTCCCTTCATGATTAATCTTGTTTGGTGGTGGCCAACACCAAACCCTGCCTACTATCACGATTTCGACCAAGGTAGTGATAAATAGGAAAAGGGAAGTAGATAACAAGTTTCGATTAATGTTTTCCCATCTAATCGACGAGCCATGGTGAAATTCAACCTTTACCTTCACACGAGGGCTGGAAGAACCTAAGTTACCATCCTGCATACAATTCACTGATCAAAGTTATGTTACCTAGGGTAATTGAGTCAACAAGCCATGGGGATTACAATCTCCAGGTTGCCCCTAAAATTGAGTCTTTCCCGAATTTTAATTAGGGTTCATTTTTAGTGCTCTTGAATCACAACAACCCTCCCTCATCTAGATATTGTAGTTATAGATACTAGGAATGATTAGTAGTGAAATCTTATAGTCAAGCCTTGTATTCCCTGTGGATTCAACCCTAACCTTGGTTAGGTTAATTACAGATAGCGATTGCTTTCTTATTGGAGCGTGACCATTGTCACGTGTAAATCATGAAATAGATGATCAATAACTTGAGAATTCTTGACTTGACATTTTATCAAACACTTGGTGAATTCTTGTTACTAGCTCAAAATCATGCATTCAAGAGCGAAATCATGTGAGAAAACTCAATGCAAATCAACGCACCCATATTGTACAACCCTCATGTAGGGTACCTTGAAATCCATCATCAGATCTCATAATAGATCACAGTTTCATAACTCAAAATGTCCATAATCTCAATAGGCAAAATTAATTCATGGTATGAGCTTAAAATAGATATTCATGAGTAATGAACAATACTTGATAAAAAACCAAACATAAATCGTGATCATATTTCGTAATAAAAGATAACATAAATCATGTTCACATTTTATAATCAAAAATACCTATATATAATACAACTTGAAAACGTGTAATTTTCATAAAAAGGAAGACTGGGCTCCATGGTGAAAGGACCCAATGGATGAAACCCACATACCTCAAACTTGGATTTTCTTGAAATGAGCTTGAAGAGATCCTTGAGTTATAAAGTTAGGCTTGAAATCCTTGAAATTTGAATGAGATATTTGGTTAACCTTGGAGTGGTTTTTGAGAGGTTCTTGAGAGATATAGAGTTGAAAAATGGCTAAGTATGGGTGTTTTTATGCATAAGTATGCATAGGGCTATAACACCAATGCCCTTGGCCGAGATATAAAATTATAAGAAAAATCAATACTACCCATCGCGAAGGACAATTTAACATTGATTTGCGCCACTAGCACGTCGTGGCCAGGGTTCGGATGCTATCTGGAAATCATAAATTAGCAAAATTTATTTTTTGCTATGTGTCCTCTAAACTCTGAGTTATACCCATTTCCAAATCAATTTTCCCCCCCAACCAAGAATATGAAGTCGTATTTTCGATATCACACACAGATTTTAAGATATATGAAAATTATGATTATGGGCATTTATGAAACACATTTTTGGGGCATTTCATTCATAGATGTGCATAAAGACTCAAAATAATTACAACTAACTCAAAGATTAGGGTCATGAAATTTTCTATTCTCAATTCTTATACATGACCTCAACTCAAGTAAATGAAAGGTCACATCGATGGACTCAATGCTACACTTTAGGAAACCTTACATACCTGGAGTTATGAAGAACGATCAACTCTTTGATGATCCTCAAGCTTGAACTTAAACCCTCATTTTGTATCTCTCCTTCGATGCTCTCAAGAATTTTTATGTGTATATTGAGGAATAATACACCTAGAGTACCAATAAGGGACATAAATTAAGTCCATAATGTCGTAGGTTTTAATTAAAAAGGATAAGAAAGTGAAAATACCCCTCTTAAAATCTACCGAGTGGAACCACTAGAGCCTGTCTATGGGTTGGACCTAGGACTTAAAAAACACTTTCTATGACTCTTAACATGAACCACGGGTCATCTGTTAACATGTCATTTCAAGGTTCAAAAATCTTTATTTCTGGAACTTCAAAGTACGAAATCTATTTTATGGGCCGTAACTAAGATGATGGGCCATCTGGTAACTCGTCATTCGCTATCCAAAAAACTTAATTCTTGAATCATAAAGCTATGAAACATGACGTACAGGTTGTAGAAAGGTGTACGGTTCATACACTATCTCATATATGGGCCGTAGACTTAGAAAAATTTCACTAAGTTACATGATCACCTACGAGGCCACATCTATCGGCCATAAATTGCTCTACGGGCATAAATGACCTTTGTGGTTTCTTCCATTACTTTTCTGAATAATTTTTCTTAGTTTTCTCTAGCATCTATTCAAACTAGGTATAATGATTTAAGAGGTGTTACAGTTGGTTTTATGACCACAAAACCAAGCATGATGGAACTCACCTAACCCAGCAAGGGAAGTCAACCCAACACTAAATAACCCAACTCTACAGTAATAATAGAGGAAGATAAATAGAATAGCTAAACATACTGAACTGAAAACTACAACCTTCCCAGGACTGGTGTCATATTTACAAGCCTCTAAATATAGAATACTCAAAGAAATACAGGTCTCAAATGACTAGTTCTCAATAGAACATAACATAATTATGGATTCCTCAAAGGTCTTATAAAGACATAAGTAGCTACCTCAAGAATAATTAAAAAGCTCGATCATGTAAGTAAAAAAGTCTAACCAGAGGGACAGGGCTTGTAACCACAAAAATGTAGCAAGGGGTGAGCACCAAACAATAGGGTACTCAGCAAATGGAACTAATCTAAAGTAAAGCGATGAAGAATACACGTACTTCTTAACACCCAATAACTTACAGTAGAATTACAAACTTGCACTCAGAAAAGCCCCAGCATATTATATACAACATAGAGAAATCACAAGGATATAGATATACTTATCACATAGAATCTCATAAAAAAAAGGTCCAACCATACACAAGTCAAATGATACAATGGATATCCAGACTAGAAAGCATTTCTTATAATAATAGCAAGCCAGACTAATATGGGATGGAGTAAATGTCATGAGATTTAAATAATGTGATGCAATGTCAGATAATCATGATGCATCTTTGTCCTACAATACATATCCACTAGTCATAATCATGCCTCAGATCGGAACCTATAGGGTCCATATATGGACCATGTATCCACCAGAACCATTTTCCTTTGGCACTTACATATCTAGTCAGAACCATTTTTCTTCAGCTTTTCATTTCTTTTCTTTTTCATTAGCTGGAACCATTTCCCTTTGGCTTTTCATTTTCAATGGGTCATCAAGCAAACACATATATAGATGGCATAATAATCATGGTCATATCAACAAAATATGCAAGATGCTGATATGAATTATATGTCTCAACAATTGAAATTGAGTAACTCAATATCATAAATGCCACATATTCATCAATATCGCAATATAATCATAGTCTCAATGACATTCACGCCTCCAAATAAGCACCATCTCGATATCAACATCAATTGATTCATAAATTCCCATATATTTTGTATCCATAATTAATTCACAAGTCAAGATGTCACCATATGACTAACTACTGAATCTGAAATTTCATAATCAAGCCTATATTGATCCAATTCTACCCCAAAGCACTCAAATCTATACACATAAGAGAATTCAAGGTTCAATCATACTTAACAAAAGGTTAGAAATCCACTTGCCTTATATAAAGTCCAAAATCAAGGCAACTCCAAAGTTTTCCCTTTCTACAACACTCCGAATCACCAAAATCTATTAAAATGCAGCATCACAATCATATAACGAATCTAATGATACTAAAATCAATCAATTTAGAGAAAGAAGATAAAATGGTCAATAATTTACTTCTAGAAAAAGTAGCTAGAGTCTAAAAATTAATACATGAAAACGTTCCTCACATAACAAGGAAACCAACGATGAAACCATTTCAAAAATGGAGTTAAGAGGAGTCAGAAATCATCAATTATAGATAGGAAATCAATATATGAAAAATATCCAAACTCCACCATTAAAATCACAAAATCATTAGTTAAAAACACAAATTAATCAATAGAAATAATTGAAATATTTAGAAAATAGTTACCCAATCATTTTGTCTGCAAAAACCTTGACAAATTCTCTGTAGAACGAATATTGGAATGTCAAAAATGGTGGAATGATTTAAATCACATCCTTGCAAAATTGGAAATGCTCAGACACACTTTGCACTCCGCAAATGAGGATAATTTACCACGAACAGAGATATAGGAGGACAGTGCTCCATGAACGTGGATCTAATGTGGAAGCCAAAGTTGGTTGTGCTCTGCAAACGCGGGCGTCTCTACACAAAAGTAGATGTCTACATAATGTGACATCTGCGAATGCAGCCCCAAAGGTGTAAAGTAGAGTACAGGTCACACCTGCACCAGAATTAGTTACACCAGCACAACGCAACACAAAAATGCTAGGAAATAGACCCTCTATAATTTATTCAAAACCTTGTAAAGACAAATAAAACATGGAACCCTATCAAAAATTATGTACCAAAATGAATAGAATCGTTATAATTTGAGTTTGGCACCTCCTTGGCCTAGAAACTGAGAAAGATCGTTTAAACCAGTTTCAGACTGAAAAACTCAAAACACTCATGGAAGCTCTGAATATAGCAATGAAACCATTTCTAATGTTAGTTTCATCTCCCAAAACCATTGGAACTGACGAAATGTCGATCCAAGCCTCCTAACTCCGAATGTTGATCTAAGTCAAACTTATGGTCCAAAATGAACTAAAAATACAACTTTTGGCCTAAAATCTCCATTTTAACTCTAAATTTTGTTTGAAAGTTCTATTAGACCAGATTTAGTAATCTAGAGCTGATGGAATCGACAAAATTAATTCAACACTCAAAACTCAAAATGACCAGAAAACTTAAATTTCCAACTTTAAACTTTTTAAAACTCTTTCTTTCGCAAACCCTAACTTTTTACAAAATTCTCAAAATTTCTACTTTTAGATTTGACCCAAAATGACTCAAAGCAACTTTTAGGAAGGGCAGAATAGTAATTTGGTTTGGAAGTGTGGACACCATCATTGAGTTTGAAATATCACTTTGATAAGTGAACATGTTTCATTTGAATGCATAATATTTGTAAGAAATTCTGAGCATCCATAGGGGATTTTTTTAACTTGGTATTGTAGCTAGGGTACCTCAATTTTCTTATTGCATCCACTATCCTTGAGCTATATTTGTGAAGGCCAATAAAATTGGTCTTCATGATCCTGTGTCACGACCCAACCCCGGGGCCGTGAATGGTGCCGATAGGACACCGCGACAACCGCTTATACTGAATCTTTACT
>JAOTQJ010038288.1:0-15395 GCA_025642045.1 Solanum sejunctum
ATTGTTGGTTTGTATATTTAAATGTGAATTTGTGAATGAGTATATATTTTTGGATTCTAGTTTGATTTTGGTATGTTAAATTACTTTGTGATTTGGGGGTATTGGTAGTGTGAATTAAAGTGTATTTGTAGTGTCATCGTCAATTCTTGCCAATAGACCACGAGTTCAGAAATATGAAGCATGCATTCAGAAAAAACAGGATTAAGAATGATCCTCCACCTCCATCATTGACGAGCCATCAAATTTGGGAGAGAGTTTCTTATTTGCCTAAAGTTAAAGATTGTCAAGTACATGAAAGATTTTCGGGATATGGCGTCGAACATAACTGGATCAAACAAAGAATATTTTGGAAGTTGTCTTATTTGAAGGATAATCTTTTGCGACACACTCTTGATCTGATGCATATTGATAAATTTTTTTTTGACAATTTGTTCAACATAGTGATGGATGTCAAGGGGAAGACAAAAGACAACCCAAAAGCTAGACTGGACTTACAAAAATATTGCAAAAGGAGGGAATTGTGGCTTTAGGAACTACCAAATGGCAAAATTGTAAAGCCCAAAGCTAGCTTTTCATTCACAATGGATGAGAAGAGTTAAATATGTGTCTGGGTGTAAAATTTGAGTATCCTAGAAGAATATGCTTCAAATTTAGGCAAGTAGGCAGATCTAAATGAAGGAAAGTTGAAAGGTATGAAAAGTAATAACTGTCATGTATTCATGGAAACTTTGATTTCTATCGCTTTTCACAATTTACCTGAAAGGATTTAGAAGCCTATTACACAGATAAGTCTTTTTTTTAAATGATTTATGTTCTAGTCAGTTTTGGATATTAGTTTAGACAAGATAGAGAAAAATATTTCTGTTATTATTATAAAATTGGAGAAAGTCTTTCCATGTGATTTCTTCGATGTGATGGAGCCTCTTCCAATCCATCTTGTGAAAGAAGCCCATCTTGATGGTCTTGTTCATATAAGGTGGATGTATCCATTTGAAAGGTAATGATTACTCTAACATAAGTAATTAAATTTTTGTGTAATCTAATCATTTTTTTAATATATTTGCATTCTTACATATATATATATATATGCAGAAAAAATTGGAAGCTGCAAACGATCAATGAAGCAAAGGGAATAGATTGAAGGGACAATTTGTAAGTTCATCTTGCTGGAGAAACTGGTGATTTCTACTCCTTTTACTTTGGGGATAAAGTTCCTTGTAGGATTAATAGACCAACTTGTAATGATGAGGGTGATAATGATCATATGTTTCCACCTAAAAGGCGTGGAAGACGAAGCCTCATTCGTATGAAATACCAATCAACTATGACCTATATTTTGCTTAATTGTCCTAAAATTCATCCATATGTTGAGTAAGTGCTAAATTATGTTAACTTTAAATTATAAAGTTAAAATTTAGAACTAACTCACAAAAATATATTTGTCAATAACAACTTGTTTGTAAACACATGGGACAACGAAGCTATATATACAAGATTTTTAACATGGTTAAAGAGTTATGTAAGTGTGAAAGTTTAAATATATTGAATCAACAAGTATAACGTATTCACTTTATACCTAATTGTATTATCTTTAATACAATTTCTAGGTTTATGATGAATACTCAAACATCGAACATTCACCATTTGTGAGAGATTGCAATCGGACCTGATTCTCAAGTTGATATACTCCATAAGTACTTTGCCAATGGTTTTAAGGTTCAAACTAAGGAAGTTTCTATGCATAAGAAAATTAATAATAGTGGTGTGTATGTTCAACGTGATGTCGATAGTAATGACCAAATTATTGAATATGTTGGTGTCATCAAGAGATTGTTGAACTAAGATATTCAAGCTGGCCTAAGAAAAAGATCGTATTATTTTGGTGTAACTATTTTTATCCATCCCAAAGAGGAACAAGGGTAGACCAACAACATAATATTACTGAAGTTAAACACACCAGACAATACGCAAGTTATGACCTTTTTATCATTGCCCAAAATGTTAAGAAAGTCTACTATGTTTCATATTCATTGCGTAAAGATAAGGCTGATTGATAGGTTATTATTAAGATAAAGCCTGTGGGAAGAATAGAAATTGAGAATGTGTTAGATGTGGCATACCAAAATGATATTACGCTTGTTCAACTGCAAGTTGATGTTTAGTTGTAAACCACACTACAATATTCTCAACAAATACTAGAAGAGGATTCTGATGATGAGCTTGTAATACCAAACATTGAGGAACAAGTAAACGAGGAATATGAATCATTTAAGGAGGAGGAAATGGAGGACAATGAATATACAATAATTGAGGAGGAAGAATTCGTGGATGGTGAAAATGAAAAAGGCAAGGAGGAATAGAGCAATACATTAATGTACGTTATTCATTGTGCTAACTTTAAATTTTTTTTTTTATATATAATATATTATTACTTTACATACAAATGTCATATGGTGGTGATGGTCATAGACCTCGAGATACTCTTCGGGCAAGCGGTTCTAGTTTAGGCAAGAAGAAAAAGACTAGGAAACATATTGATCTTGAAGATATTCCAGAACATATTTCATCTGCGCCCGATCTCCCCAGGCGTACAACTACTTCTCTTACCATTGAGGTTGTTCTGTTTGGGGCTATGGATCCACTAGCTTACTGTAGCTAGTTTTGGAGACCACGCGGTGCTTCTTCCTCATCACAACCTAGATTCACTTCATATGACTAGGCCATGCAGCTACCCATAGTTACTGTTCAATGATCATCTTTGGGTACTCCATCTCCGAGTGTTTAGTCTCCCTCATCTCAGTCTCCTCACCTATCATCCATCAGACTTAGATATTCTAGTGAGGAGGTTATCACTCCTTCATTGACTTAGCATAATGTGCATCCTTGGGTAACAACTTCACCAACTTCTGCTGCTACTCCCGAGGCATCATCAGATATCACTGGGTTAGCTCCTGACCAACAAGATAGGCTTGGGAGAGTTTTGTTAGTGACTGATGGAGCCTCATAAGTTGTTCTTCTTATTATTTATTTTTTGCTACATTAATAAATATTTATAAACTAATATATTTATTATATGTTTCGTTGGTGGCATCCATTGACGCCAGCTGCCAAGGCCTTACAGGAGTGTGTTAGAAGGTTGTTTAATGACTCCTATCGCTCCTGGGGAGAGATTACACACACAATTCATCAGGTCATGTTTAATGAGTTTATGGTATATAATTAGTTTACATATTTATTTTAAGTTAAGTTTATTATTTATAATATACTTTATCTAACTAATTATGTAACACTTTTCTTCTTATTTGTCCAGACTATGTATATTTGGGATGAAAAGTACAATACGTGCATGGGGACCATATTTGAGAGGAAAGCCAGCTCCAGACTATCTAGCTAGCTGAAGAAAGCGCGAGATGATGGAAAGCCCGAGGAGTGGTTATAGCCACACATATATGAGGAGTTGCATCAATATTGGGACCTCGATGAATTTAAAGCCATTTCTGAGCAAGAAAAAAAATCTAGAGTGAGTCTAAAGGGTGGCTCGTTGAACACCAAAGGTGCAAAGAGTGTAGGAACTATTTCTCAGGAGATGGTAAGATTTTTAAATTTAAAGTTTAAATTCATAATCTCAAATACTTATTTTGATAGAATATTGTTTAATTAATTATATTATTAAATTTTTATAGAAGCAAGAAATAGAACGGGTTCTATTTCAACATGAGGTATTCAAGAGAAATCATATTAGAAAGAAGGATAATGAGTCAGACCTGGACATGTGGGTCAAGCCAAGGGACGAACAAGCTTACGTAAGCTTCTTAACACTTATATATATATATAAAGTATTCATTTAACTCTGAATTATTTTTGTAATATGTAGCAAGAGTATGAGTGATATGTTCGTGAGCTTGGAGATGATGTTGAACTTACGCCTGAGTTGTCCCATCAAATTTGGACCAAGAAAATGGTTGACAAGAGGCACAAAGGCCAGATATATGGGATAGGCTCTAGTAATGACATACGATGATCAAATCAGGTTTACAAGGCATTGGATCATCGAGACATGCAGAGGCTCTTAACTAGGTTAGTTGGCTGCTATGTCTTAGAAAATACAAGAACTTTCAACTACATTCGTAGCTTCTAAGGCAAGCAGGGTTGAGAAACGAAAAGAACAGGTACAAATCAAAGAACAAGTGCTCAACCTCGCACACAAGCCTGTACCTCATCCTTCCGGTCCCGAATATAATAGTGAAGATGACGAGTTTGTTGAGAATAGTCCGTAGGCTCCTTTTAGTTATGTTTTGGACAATGTTGTTATGTTTGGACATTATTTTGATGAAACTTATATTCGTTTAAAACATTATAATTGTTGAATTTTATTCTTTTTTAATATTTTGTTTTGATTGGTGTTATGTACTATGTTGTTCAGCTTGTTGTTGCTATTGTTGGATAGGTTATTTGTATTGAAATTGAAATATTTTATAATTTGCAGGTGGGCAGTAGAAATTGCAGCTTTTTGCTATAAACAAAATGCAAAAAAAGCGACGGATTGCGTCCCCTTGTCCATTGCTTTTCTACAATTTTTTTAAAAAAATTTTAGAAAAGCGACGGACTCTGCAATTTTTTTAAAAAACTTTTCAGAAAAGTGAAGGACAAGGCCTGTAAGTCCATCACTTTTTATTTTTTTTAAATAAAGCAATGAACAAAGACCTCATGTCCGTCGTTTCTTTAATTTTTTTAAAATAATTATTTAAAGATGCGACGGACAGGGACCTAATATCCGTCGCATCTTTAATTATTTTTTAAAATAATTATTAAATGATGCGATGGATAGGGACCCAATGTCCGTTGATTTTATTTTAAAATAATTGATTAAAAAAGTGATAAAATAGGGAAAGAGATATCATCCATCGCTTTTATGGTGATGCAGTCCATCGCTTTTAGAAAAGCGTCGATCAAAAAAGCAACAGAATAGTCTAGGTCGCTTTTTCGTTGATTTTAATCAAAAAAGTAATGCAGTCCGTCGCTTTGGCAGTCGCTTTTCAGGCAATTTTTAGTAGTGTTATTTCCTATCTCAAAGACCGCAAATGATTTATAGGGAGTTCCATAGGCCTAACAAGGCACCTTAGAGTGCACTGGTTTATTTGTAAGAAAGAACATATAAAATATTTGAGGGTAGTACTGCAAATCTTAAGGAAGAAAACGTTGTTTGCTAAGTTTGATAAATGTGAGTTTTAGTTGAAAGAAGATATATTCTAAGGCATATAGTGTTAGGTTAAGTTGAAAGTATCGATATGATGGTTGTAGATTGTTCTGGATCTTCCTTGGTTGAAGAGGTCAAATCAAAGCAAGGTCTTGGCCTTATTTTGTTGGAATAAAAGTAATTGTAAAGAAAAGCAAGATAGATGTTTTCTCCCAAGAGGGAGACAGTGCTATCAGGCACTAAGGTTGGTTGTGTATGTCAAATATTGATGGTTTGAGTTTAATGTTGACGAATGGATTTACTTGAAGGTATCACCAATGAAGAGTCTGGTACGATTTTGCAAGAAGGGGAAGTTGAGTCCTAGGTTTGTAGGATCTTATAAGATTGTGAGAAGGGTTGGTAATGTGGCATATGGGTTAGAGTTGCTATTGGAGATGAACATAATTTATCCGGTGTTGCATGTGTCAATGTTGAGGAAGTTCATATGGTATCCAAATTCTATAGTTCCATTGGAAGATGTGAGTGTTAAAGAGAATTTGATATATGATAATGCATACTATGTGATTGAGTTACACCCAGCAAGTAGTCTTCTCATGCCAACGTAGGGGGTTATGTTGGATTTCATATAGTAATTCACATGATCTTAAATGTCGATTATAGTCCATTCCCACAAAAGTATGATATTGATGTATTTGTTTCATCACATGTGTTTTATTTATCTACCACTTTTACTCATATTAAACGTTATTTCTTGCACATACTTAAGCTCATATAAATGTTGTGTTTGTCGTTCCATCCATTGAAGTCTTTAAATTAGGAATGATGGGATTATAGTTTCATACTTGCGTTGCATCTCACATACTTAGTATATTCCAAAAGTACTAACACATATTCGTCTAAACGCTCCTCCTCCACTGGCTCGTGGCTAGTTCCATTGGCGTTTCAAGAGTAGTTTTATTGTGGTGAGCCCTTCATTCGGGTCTCCACCTATTTCCTTTCATGCTATGTACTTATTGGACATGATGTATATTTTTGGCTTTTTTGAACTGAAAGCTTTTACTTTCTAATTTTATTTAGAATCTTTTCTATTTGAGGGAAATCGGTCGTTTGTTGATTCCCGTTGAATCATATTTTAGAGATATGTTATGGGCGTTGATGTGTTTTTGAGGTGCTTCTTTCCACTTAAATGGGTTCCTTAGACCTTACCCCGTTCTAATTCTACAAAATATAAGTGTTTATACCTATGAATGCTTGATATGCTAAGATGGCTTGGGTGAGGTGCCTCTGATTGTCTCATTCGTCGTGTTATGACTAAGCCCTGGGTCGCGTTGTGACACTTAATTTGAAATGAATTTAAGTTTTAACTTAAAACCTTAAATTTATAAAATGACTCCAAAATAGAAACAACAACACTCTTAGACCAAATTTCACATTCTAGAGCTAATAGAACTAAACATAATTTCAAAAAACTTATCAAATGCAACTGGAATAACTATCAAGAGGAGTAAAATAGTAATTTTAAAAATGAAAAAAAATTCTAAAATTAACCTTTAGGGTCATTACACTCTAGTTTATATAAAGTGAATTGGTGAGACTTTTTTCATAGTTCAAAATAAATAAATTTTTTTAAGTTCAAAAAACTTAGTTGAATCATATCTACTCTTCTTTTAATGAGGCTCTTAACTACTTTATATTTTTTTAAAAAAAAACTAGTTTAGAAATAATAATTAAAGAAAGAAGTTAATAGTGAAAAATATACTTTAATTTATCTGTGTTCTTAAATACCTTTTTTGTTGTGCCATCCCCTATTTCACATAATATGGTCTGGAGAGATTGTAGATCATAGAAAATATCTAATCTAGATTGGAAACAATAAAATGAATTAAGCTAATTAGTTAACCCACAAAAGAGTTAAACATACTGCTATGTGTGATTAATAAATGATCATTTAGTAGCTGGTTGGAAAATTTATATGCTCAAATTACACCTCCTCCAGTATGCAAAAATTTAATTATTAGTTAATTATTTTTATAAAAAGAAAATTTTAGAGAAAATATTTATCTTTCGGTATCAATTTATAAAATGTAATTTCAACCATATGCTAGAAAATGAAATATCAATTAAGAGAATAACAAGAATTGCGTTCATCATGACTGCTTTCGAGTGAGTCCACTAATAAATCGTCAGGCTAGGTATACAAGCTTGTGAAATATAACTTTTTATTCAATCATTTTTAATAGCTAGATGTCCTTAATTCTTGTTTTTAATTCCTTTTCTTGGTTTATACCCTTTTACTCAAATAAGTTAAATCTCGGAGAGATTCCAATATTTCTAGTCACTAACCAAGCCTGGTTGGCCTAGTAGTTAGTTCATTAGGTCGCTTAAGTAAGTATCGGGAGTTCGATTCTCACCTTGTGCATACAGAAACAAATTAGCCAGCAACAAACCTTAAAATGGAGCTCAGATCCACAGAGAATTAGTCCTCAGAGATCGATTCAAACAAAAGAATTAACAATACATACATTTACACTGTAAAATTTACTATCTAAAATTACCTTAATATTGATGAATCTCCATGAATCATGCAACCCTATTTGTGAGTTAGAATTTAGCCACTCATAATGTTTGGAACAAACAAAGAAACAACATTCTTAATTACTCCATCCGTCCAACTTTACTTGGTCTCTATTGACTTGACACACAGATTAAGAAGTACTTCCTCCGTCCAACTTTACTTGGCCCCCGTTGACTTGGCACACGAATTAAGAAGTAGCAAATGATGGGGTAATTTTATCAAAGTATCCTTTGAATATAATAAATATTATAGCTTGAAAAATATAATGAGAAAATGACTATAATTAATAATAAGGATAAATTAGAACTTAAGTGTAAAATTATCTCTTGATTTCATAAATTAGACAAGTATTGTTGGACATCCCAAAATAGTATAGGAGCCAAGTGAAGATAGATAGAGATAGTAAATGATGGGGTAATTTTATCAAATTGGCCGTTGAATATAATAAATATGATGTTTGGAAAAATATAGTAGGAAAATAATTATAATTAATAATAAGGGTAAATTAGGAAATACTTGTAAAATTATCTCTTGATTTCATAAAGTTAACAAATATTGTTGGATATTCTAAAATAATATAAGATATAAGTATAGATAAATGGAGAGAGTAAGGATTTATTTACAAAAGTGAGGCTAATCAACCAAGATATGGATTTCAAAATAACGTTAATTGCAAAATAATTTTGAAAATAGCGGGCACTGTCACTGTGTTCTTTGCTAAAATCGAAAATAAAATAAATCCTAGTTGATATCATTTTATAGTCTAGAAAAATGAAAAAAAAAACAGTGTATATGTTTTTGACGATTTATTTATTTACTTATTTAAATGATAATTTTTTAATCAACTCAAAATAAGATCTAAATAAGAAAACATGCATTAATGAGAACACGTGAAAGGAGGAGAGGTTTTTACTTGGCACAAAGATTAAAAAATAATAAATTATAGAAATAATTTTATCAAATTACTCTTTGAATATAATAAATATAAAGTCTTGAAAAATGTAATAGGAAAATGACTATTCCTTCTGTTCAACTTTAATTGTCCCCAATTGACTTGGTACAGGAATTAAAAAGTAGTAAATAATAGAGATAGTTTTACCAAATCACCCTTTAAATATAATTATTATAATATCATAAAAAATATAATAGAAAAATAAATATAATTAATGACAAGGGTAAATTAGGAACTAAGTTTAAAATTATATCTTGATTTCATAACTAGACAAGTATTATTGGACATCCTAAAATAATAGAAGGGCCAATAAAGATGGACGAAGGGAGTATAATTAATGATAATATTAAATTAGCAATTAAAAATAAAATTGTCTTTTGATTTAATATATTGAATAAGTATTATTGAATATTCTAAAATAATATAACAATAAATAAAAATAGATAAAGAGATTAATTTCCAAATAACCCCTAATTATTTTAACAATTTATTTATTTACTTATTTAAATGATAAATTTTTAATGAATGCAAAATAAAATATTTTTTTTTGAAAAAATTTGGTAATAGGGAAAGAAAAAAAAGAAAGAAAGATTATAATATAAAAAATTAAATTCTTATTAATAAAATAAAAATTTAAATAGTTAATTAATTAAGCTATTAAAACTTTCTGATGTAAAATAAAATATGAATGAGGAGACATGCATTTTTTTAATGATAGAAACAAAGGGGTTTGACTTGGAAACTCAAAATAAATTTAAAAATATACTAGCTTAGTTCAAATATAAAATATAAATACTTATATGGCAGAGAGTAAATTATATAAATATTTATTGGGGAAAACTGAATTGTCAGTACTAATATTTTTATTGTAGAGCAAACTATTTATGAGTGTTAAACCCCAGGGCGTAGATTATAATCTCGTAATTTGAATCCTGACACTAATTAAGAATAAAATAAATCATGGGGACATACGTTTCCCTCCTTTTTGTCATCTACCTATGTTGTATTGCTCTACTCTTCATCTTTACTTATTTTTTATATTATTTTATAATATTTTATAATATTTATTTAATTTATTAAATTAAATAATAATTTTATATTTAAGTTTTATTTATCTTTTATTATTAATTATGATCATTTTTTCATTACATTTTACAAAATATTATTTTTATTATATTCAGGAGATGATTTAACAAAATTATCTCTATTATTTATTAATTTTAATCTATGTATCAAGTTAATAAAGGACAAATAAAGATGAACGGAGAAAGTACTATTAAAGACCCAATTGTTATTATTGTCCAAATTAATAATTTTAGTTATATTTCTTCCATTCTTTTTTATTTATTCACATTGTTATTTTAAATGTCCAATAGTATTTATCAGCTTTATAAAATCAAAAGATAATTTTATATTTATTTTTTAATTTACTTTTATCATTTACTACTTTTTAATCTATGTGCGAAATCAATAATGAAAAATAATTATTAGACGGAGAAAGTAGTTTACATACTGGAAGAATAGTTTAGAGTAATAGTGAAAAATAATGTTTAGCTTTTGTGCTTGTATATATCTTTTATGGGTTGCACCATCTTAATATGAACTAGTGGGAGTTACACAGATTATAAAAAAATTCAATTTAAATTTTAAAAAGAATTAGTAAAATGACTAAATGTTACTCCCTCTGTTTATCTATTTGCCCATTATACTATTTTAGGATATCCAACAATACTTGTTTAGTTTATAAAATTAAGAAATAATTTTATATTTAATTTTTAATTTATTCATCATTTTCCTATTATTTTTTTAAAATATTATATTTATTATATTCAAAGAATGATTTGGTATAACTAATCTTATTTTTTATTATTTTTTAATTCTTTTATCAAGTTAATAAGAAATAAATAAAAATGAACGGAGAAAGTAATTAGTTCAAAATCCACCCCCGGGACCCTCCTAAAAGAGTTAAACATGATGCTATGTGTGATAGAAGGGATAACTTCATAGCTAGTTTGAAAATGTTATGCAGGAATTATTTTTTGTATGAGAAATATTATGTTTGATAATTGATTAGTAGATAAGTTATTCACGTATAAAATTAATATAGTATGTAGTTTGTAATTTGAAAATCAATATAATATTTTCTATATTTTATATTAAGTGAATTTTTGAGACAACACATATCTATTTAAAAAAATTCCTCAACATAATTTCAATTATATTTTCCATTATTATCTTTTTATTTTTTCTCAACTAATGTAATTTATTTTCTAAAGTATAAAATATTTGTTAAAAACAGTGATAAATATGAAAAAAATTAAAATTTATCTTAATTAAATAGTTCATTATTTTTAACAATAATAAAGCTTCAAAAATATATATATATAAAAACTAATTGTTTTGACCATTTAAATTATTTACTTATTTATATTGATAATTTTTAATCCGAGCAAAATAAGATATAAATGAGACATTAACACATGGAAGAAAGAAAGGATTTGTCTGGGAAATTCCAAAATGGGCAAGTGGACTGACACATAATCACGAAATTATCACGTTTCAGTGTTTTTTTTTTGCCTAAGATTTTTTAAGTGCACAAGAATATAATAATAAACACAGAAAAAATTATAAAGTATTGAAGTCTAGAGAACAATTAAAAAATGTACAAAATAAATCAAAATGACTAAAATGTTCTTGACATGCTAAATCAAACATATTTGTGTGACAATCAAAAAGTGGACCTGATAGTTTTTTCTTAACCTATTAAAGTAAGCTTCACGATCCAGATTCGGGTTTAATGACACTATTTTTAATTTATTAAAATAAGTCAATCAATATCAGAGATGTAAAATAGAACAAGTGAAAAATAAAGTGGAATATAACAATTTTCAAAAGTTGAATCAATAGTAAATAAATCAAAACTTTAAAACCACCTTGAAGGCTTGATGTCACATGTATAAGCTACAAAAGTTTACATACAACTGAAAAGAAATGCAAGTCTAAATATCTTTGATCCTTAATAGAACAAAAATAACATGATAAAGGAATCTTGAGGGTCCACCAAAGAGACAAGCTGTTAATACTTCTCAAGTAAAATCCTAAAGCTCGATCGGTAAAGAAGGAGAGTAATCAAGAGGCTCCGCCCTCACAATCCACATAGGTGTAGAAGGAAGGAATGAGTATCAAATAACACGATACTCAGCAGGTAAATACTAAACACAAAGTAAAGCAATGGAGGACATAAATACGCCCTACACGCCAACTATACCTCCAAAAGTACAACTTGCAAGTGAAATCAACAAAACCTAAATATTTCAAAATGCACATAACAAATATAGTGCATCAATAAATTATTAATCAACTCGTTAGCCTCAAATTCACAGCATGATAAGTCACTAAGATGTAGTATTCTCAATTCACAATAGCTAGATGAAGTGCAAAATAATGTAATGCAATGTCAATTAACATTGTCACGTCCCAAGAGAATATCTTTGGCGTGGCCGACACTTAAGAACTGTTATTAATCCCCTAAGAGAACCACCTGGCATCATCATTACATCATACTCAACAGTTGAAGAAAATACTCAAATAAAAGACTATGAAGCAAACTAAATAACCAAGTCTTTATATGATTAAAAATTTTCAATGAACAAGCGTTCGAAAAAATAACAATCAACATCCTCTACTCACAAGAAATTTTCAATGAGCAAGATTTGAAAAAAAATTAACAATCAACATCCTCTACTCAATGTCTATAACGCCTCTATACTTATCTAGAAGATGCCAAGACAAGGCCCGGGCTACCTCAAAAAAATAAACATAACTACTCAACATAAGCAAGAAAAAGGCTCCTCCGGATAACAAGGAGGGCTCACCAACTCTAGAAGCAAGAAAGTGGACTCAAAGATGCATTTGTTGAAGTCCTCTATCACCTGTATCTGTATCATTAATGATGCAGGCTCACACGGACGTCAGTACATTAAATATATTGATATGTAAAATGACTAAGAAACAAATAGGGATCAAACTCAAATAAGTCAACTTGACTCAGAAATCAACTCAATAATCCATGACTCACATAAGTAAATATGCAGTTTAGGAAAAAAATATATTTTTAAGAATAGACTTAATGTTATGTAACTCGATTTTAAAATAAATATTTTGTATCATCTCATGTGTTGCTTGGGAGGTTATTCTAATCAAAATAACTCCCACCACCTTTAATTTGGTGATGTACAATAATGGCAACTTCATTGCCACACCCGTCCAAAACTTGCCAAGTAAAGGTCGATCTTAGATCCAACATCAATATCCATCTTTTTGGGACAAGAGGCACCCAAATTAATAGAATAACTATCTTACGCTGGCAACATAGTTTATGGGTTGGAGTCGTTACCAACTCGTACCCATATGAGCGCTCAATACTCCTCCCAAGGCTAAAATATGCTTAATTCAATCAACTCTTTAGATATATTCCAATCAAGCTCTATCCAATCACTCAACAAATCAACAATCAAGATTGTCAATCATGCATGTTATCGGAACTCATCAAAATCATTCAAGACTCGAACTCAAACAGTCATTAAACATCAATCAATCATGTTTTTCACATAAAATAGGTAAGAGATTCATTATATACATATAGACAAGTAATATGCTAGTCATGCTCAGTCACACTCAGGTTGCTCAACTCAGACATTCACAATCTTAAGTTCAATTTAATCAATGCAACAAGAATTACATAAAATGATGCAATTAAGGGTTCAATATGTCAAACATAAGTTAATATTCCAATTGCATATAATTGAGATGCAACTCATCAATTTGTTCATAATTATATATGAAAACTCAATAATTAATATGACTAACTCAAAGGATTAAGATTATGGGATTTGTTCTACTCCATTCTTATACTCTACTTCAATCAAGGGGATGAAAGGGTGTATGGATGAACTTGATCCAATGCATTAGGTAGCCTTGCGTACCTGACATGAAGTTTGATGATCAGTTGGCAAGAACTTGTGCTCCAATCACTTGAATCCCTAGCTCTTCTCCTCTTCTCCTCAGCCCTAGCTTTTAGAATTGCAAAGAAAGCTTACGAATAGGTTTTAAAAAAACCTTTTTAAGTAAAAAATAACATGTATAAGTCATGGATTAAGTTTATGAGGGGCGAAATAAAGTCTGGAATGTCCCTAAAAAACAAAAACTTTAGTATTACGGGGAGCCAAGCCTGTGTGGTGGACTTGCTATGGAATGTCCCTAAAAAACAAAAACTTTAGTATTACGGTGAGCCAAGTCTTTGTGGTGGACTTGCTTCCTCCATGTACAATTTTTACCAAAACTTTTTCTAATAATTTTCTAATCCCATAGAAAATATTTAAATTATCATTAAGTGCAAATCCGTTATCACAACGCAAGCCTAAGTCCTAGACGTGACACGATGAATGAGAAGTCCAAAGACAACCCAAACAAGTCTCATGATCGTAACATGCACACATCCTTGGTTGCGGAAGTAAATGAATAATAAAAATTGTCAAGTAAAAAGGGAAAATGGTACTAAGGGAACATTCATCCTAAACATAAAAATCATAAGATAAGTCAACGTTGAAAGTATACAAAATCTTAACATCTAACAACACCTCTACTTAGATTTGGAGCGGGGGCGTACTTCCCAAACTCACCCTCATAATAGTAAGTATTCAACATGGATAAAGAGTCAACATAGAATGAAATAAGTAGATATTGTCCACGGAATTGAGGACTCATGAAAGCTTACTTCAATGAAACGAACTAGCCACGTGAAGGAGGAGGAGGATCAAAAGGTGCTCTGGTGCCTACATGGTAATATCATGTAGGCATAGAGTATGCATTAGTACGTTAGAATGTACTCAGTATGTAGATGAGATGCAATAATACATAATCCAATATAGCCAAAATGCATAATCATAGTCAATTGATAGCATAATTTCAATATGGCATTCATGGTCAACGCTTGAAGTAAAACATACTTGTAAAATATTCAACTTGCATAGAACATGACATAACTTGTGTAACTTTTAAAATCATAGATGTCTTCATGAATTCAATACATACATACAATCCCTTAATCATCATAAAGTCACTTGACTTATAAACCATATAATAGACCGTCAACAACTTGAGAATCCTTATCAAGACATTTTATCAAATATTTGATGGGTGTGCAATGTTAATTCAAAATCATACAATTCAAGAGTGAAATAATATGAGAAACTCGATGTAAATCAACCCACCAACACATAGTAAAACCCTCATGTAAGATACTTTGAAATTTATCATCAAATCTCATAATAGATCATAGTTTCATAGCTCAAAATATGCATATATCGTCTCAATAGGCAAAATCACTTCATAGTATAAGCTTGAAGTAGATAAACATGCATATTAAATCAACATTTCATAAACCCCCAACATATTTCATGCTTTTTATCCATAATAAAAGATACTCATATGTTATACCGAAAAATGGCTTTCTTGAAAAGAGAATAATTCAAAATTCAAAAATTGATTTAAACTCAATTAATTTGAGAAAAATCAATTCTCGAAATTCGAAAGAGAAAAACAGAGTCGCCACCTAATTTTGCGGATAATTAGGAAACCATTAAATATTTCAAAAGACCTAACAGAAAAAT
>JAOTQJ010038299.1:0-10651 GCA_025642045.1 Solanum sejunctum
CATATACCTCAACTTTTGAGAATTCCTTGATGAAGATTTGATTAAGAACTTGAAGCTTGAATGAAATCCTTAGATCCGTAATGAGGTTGGGACACGAGAATTTTAGATGAAATATTTGTCTAAGTGTTAAAGAGGGTTTTGTGAAATGTCTTGTATGATATGAGATTGAAAAATGACTAAGTATAGGTGTTTTTATGCATGGGGACATAGATTAGTACTTTAGGCTTGAATAGAATGGAAGAGATAAGGATATCACTTTTTTAAGTTCGCCTCGCTTTACTAAGTAGCACTTTCAACTTGTTGATTACTACAAATGACCTTAACGATAGCTACTTCCTTATTCCTTAACCACTGCACTAGTCTATCAAAAAAGTTCCATCAAAACCTCCTGATCAGTCATGTCATCTTCAACACCCACAATATCTAATGGCATAATAGTATTTGGGTCACCCACATACTTCCTCAACATAGACACATGTAAGACTGGATGGACCAAGTCCCTTTTACTAGGCAACTCCAACTCATAGTCCACCTTACCAATCTTCATCAACTAAGTATGAGGATCTACAAATCATGCACTGAATAAGGCCATCTCTCCCACTTCAAGCCACCCAACCGGTGATCTATAATGTGTACCATAAAGGGCCTTATCTAAAATCAACCATATCAAATCATCAAAATTAGGCACACACAAGTTACATTAGCACCTAAGGGTACCATCTCCCCCTTGGGAGAAAACATCCACCTTACCATCTCTCACCAAGGCCTTCTACTCTAACATGGTGGGGTCAAGATCCTGTTTTATCTTTACCTCCTCAACCAATGAATATTTAAAACCATAAACCACCACTACACCATCACTAACATGAGCTAGGCTACCGATAGACACGCTACTCAAAGCATCTGCCACAATATTAGCCTTATCGGGATGGTCATGCACACTCATATCGTAATCCTTAAGAAGTTTTAACTACCTTCGTTATCTGAAGTTGTGGTCTTTTTGAGTGAACACATATTGGAGACACTTATGATAGGTAAATACATCAACATGCACCCTATACAAATAATGATACTGAATTTCCATTGCAAATACCAAGGCGGCAAGTTCAAGATCATAGTAGGATAATTCTTTTCATACACCTTGAGTTTTGTAGATGTATAGGGTATCACATTGCCATTTTGCATCAAACACAACCCAAGCCAATTTGTGAGGCATCACAATGCACAACAAACCCTTCCAACCCTTCCAGTAGAGACAAGATAGGAGAGGACAAAAGCTGAACTTTCAAAGTTTGGAAACACTTTTCATAATCATCAGTCCACACAAATTTAGCCTTCTTTTGGGTCAACTTAGTCATAGGAGAAGCCGTAGAAGAGAACCCATTCACGAATATCTAGTAGTAACCCGCTTAGACCAAGGAGCTTCTAATATCCGAATGGAGTCAAAGGTCTAGGCCGATTTCTAATCACCTCTGTCTTCATAGGATCCACTTTCATGCCATCCCCTAATAGCACATGACCTAGAAAGGAAACCTATTGCAACCAAAAGTCAAATTTCTCATACTTAGCATATAACTTCTCTTCCCTTAATTTTTGTAACACCAACCTCAAATGAGCCAGATGCTCCTCCTTACTGTGAGAAAAGATCAAGATATCATCAATGAATACAACCACATTCAAATCAAGGTAGGGTTTGAAGACCCTATTCATAAGATCCATGTAGACAACGGGAGCATTAGTAAATGAAAAAGATATAACCTCAAATTCATAGAGCCCGTACATAGTCCGGAAGACCGTCTTAGGGAATGTCACACTCCCTCACTTTCACTTTGTTATACTCGAACTGAAGATCAATCTTAGAGAAGTGACTAGCTCCTTGATGTTGGTCAAATAGATCATCAATTCCTTGGTAAAGGATACTTACTATTTCTAGTGACCCTAATAAGTTGTCAGTAATCAACATATGTCCTAAGGGAACAATCCTTAATATACACAAAACACAGGGATGCTCACTAGGAAAGACATCAAGAAACTCATGAACCACCATAACTGACTCTGTAGGGAAGTGTTTGGACACAACATCCCTAACCCTCATAAGATGATAAATACTTCCCTTATAAATCAACTTATGGAATTGAATACAAGAAATAAATCTAACCTTGACCACCACATAATTACTGTTTCACTCATAAACTAACTCACTAAGCAACTAGAATCTAACTCTGCGGATCCTACAAATAAAGGAGACATAATGTGCATACAACTAATCCACCTTAAGTATGACATCAAAATTCACCATATTTAATTCAACATAGTCACAAGACAAGATCTATGAAATATGACCATGAAACAATTCCAATAGACTTCCCTAGAAACAATAGACTCAAGAATGGGGTAGATACCAAATGTTCACAAAACAATTTAGGCTCAACACGAAACCATTTTTTGGCAACAAAAGGAGTAACAAAAGAAAAAGTAGCACTCAGGTCTATCAATGTACACACATCAAAATCAAAGACTTTTAACATATCGATGATGACATCGGGCACCTTATATACCCGTTTCCTCCCTTGAAGAGCATAGAATTGAATATGCCTTGGGGCACCACCCTATTCGCCTCCTCTCTCCAAAGGAACGTATTTGTACCTCATCTTTGTCAATGAACAACTTTACCCTTGTTTTAATTACAAGGATAATCAACCTTATTGTGAGGAACTTCTCCACAACTATAATGACCATTAGTATCCCTTAAGCATAGGATACCATGGCCTTTCCCACACTTTTGGCATCTAGGCTTTGCCACCCCCTTATCAGCTCCTTGCTCCTTTTGATCAACATTACCACCTTGTTCTTGAAGTCGACCATCTTTACACCTTTTTTATGCATTTATCAACTATTTTGTGGTCTATCTCACTATACCTATAGCATGCGCCCGTGTTCCTCAAACATATGCCATCATATTTCCTCCCACACCTTAGGCATCTAGGACGAGTCACTCCACCATTGTGCCCTGGCTTGGCATATGGATTCCTACCTCCTATTTGGGCTCTCTTAGACTTTCCCTCTCTACTATTAGGATTTGTACTCTAAAAAGTGCCCATCAATCGGTTGAGTGGGGTAGTCACGGCCTTGGCTAACACCCATAGATCATTGCGAACCTCTGCATTTGATATATCACCATCCTGAGAAGCTTGAAAGTTACCTGAAATAAAATGGTTTGGAATTAGTAATAAGCCCTAGAGGACCTAGCTCTACTGTACGAGATAGATCATGAAGAAATGGAAAATTTCCTAAAATGACTTATAGCCTCTTACTCATAGTTGTGGCGCGCTTCACCACCATTAATAAGACTCTAACCAATGCAGTGTATTGATTGCTGAGGACTATTAACAATATAGTGCTCTGATACTAAGTTTATCATAATCCAATACAAGGTCCTATACATGATACGACGAATGAGGAACTCGAAGGGACCCTAAATAAGCCTCTTAAGATATCATTACTTATCCTTGGTCACGAAAACCATTAAATAAAGACAAGAGAACAGAAATAAGGGCAAATGGACTAAGGGAGTCTTTCATAGCTCAAAATTTACAAGAGTTAAGAGAGTTAAAGCTCATAACTTCATTACGTAACTTGTCCAACAGCACCTCTAAACGTATAATTGCGCAGGGGCCAAGACAACTTTCCGGGCTCACTCTCATTGCCAAAAGCATACATAAGATAAAATAAGGTTTTGCATAACATAAGATCAAAAGATATTGTCCTCGTAGTTGAGGACTCACCAAACCTGTTTGAAGAGACAGTACAAGCCACATAGAGGAAATTGATCAAGTTGAGCTCCGGATCCTACATAGTAACATCATGTAGGGATAGAGTATGTGTTAGTACAGTTGAATGTACTATGTTTGTGGGATGCAATGAAATAAGAGATAAGCAACATAATCAAAATGCATAATATAGCCAATGGATAAGCATAGTAACAATATGGCATGCATAAATGATTCTTGAAGCAAAACATGCTTATCTAGAACATATTACATGTGACGGAAGAGACCATTATCATAGACAAAGAAACTTAGCACTTGGAATGAAAGGTAGATGTCATAACCCAAGCCTAGGTCCTAGACATGACATGGAGAATGGGGAACCCAAAGAGACCAAAATAAGCCTCTTAGCATATCATAACATATCCTCGGTCGCGGAAGTAATAAAATAACAATAGAGAATAGAAATAAAGGGAAAAAGGGCTAAGGGAAGTATTTCATATCATAAAACATCAAATAGTCAAAGAGAGTCAAGCTCAAGCATAATTACATAACTTGTCCAATAGCAACTCTAAACATAGAACTTAGCAGGGGTCAACACAAGCAACCGGACTCACCCTCATAGTTAAAACATACAATAAAGGAGAGAGATCCTACTCATAGACATCCTACTAAAGGCATCCATCATCATATTTGCCTTACCCGGATGATAATGGATACTCATGTCATAATCTTTTTGAGAAGTTTTAACCATATTCTTTGTCTCAAGTTGAGATCCTTTTGAGTGAGGACATATTGGAGGCTTTTATGATCGGAGAAGACATCAACATGCACCCCAAACAAATATTGACGCTAAATCTTTAATATAAACAAAATGGAGGCCAATTCAAGATCATAGATAGGTAGTTCCTTTCATGTATGTTGAGTTGCCTAGGACCATAGGCTATGACCTTACCATTTTATGTTAGCACAAAACCCAAAGCAACTCTAGATACATCACAATACAGAGCAAAACCCTCAAGCCCATCCAGTAGTGAAATATAGGAGCGGACACGAGCCTAGCCTCTAATGTTTGGAAGCTTCTCTTATAATCATCAGTTCACACAAACTTAACCTTCTTTGAGTCGATTTTGATAGGGGAAGCAATGGAAGAGAACCCATTCATAAGCCTTCTATAATAACTTGTTAGTCCCAAGAAGCTTCTAATATCTGACAGGGTCAATGGTCTATGCTAATTCCTAATCACAACGGTTTTCTTAGGATCCACTTTTATACCATCTACCGATACCACATGACCTGAGAATGCAACCTTCTTTAACCAAAATTCGCACTTATCATATTTTTGCATACAAGTTCTCCTCCCTCAATCTTTGTGACACAACCATCAAATGACCTATATGCTTCTCCCTACTATGTCAATAGATCAACATGTCATCAATAAAGACCACAACAAAGGAATCAAGGTAAGGTTTGAAGACCATATTCATTAGGTCTATGAAGATGGCTAGTGCATTGGTTAACCCAAACGACATCACTACAAACTCATAATGCTCATACCTTATTCGGAAGGACATCTTAGGAATATCACACTCCCCCACCCTCACTTGATGATACCCGAACCAAAGATCAATTTTTGAGAAACAACTAGCCCCTTGCAATGGTCAAACAAGTCATCAATTCTTGTAAGAGGATGTCTATTCTTTATAGTGACCCTATTGAGTTGCCGGCACTCAATGCACATTCTAAGTGACCCATCCTTCTTTTTCACGAACAACACCAGGGCACCTAAGATGATTGACTAGGTCTAATAAATCTCTTCTCCAACAAATATTTCAGTTACTCTTTTGACTCCTTTATCTCCACTAGGGTCATATGGTAAGGAGGAATGGAGGTAGGTTGGGTATCGAGAAGGAGATCTATGCCAAAATCTATCTTCCTCTCGGGAGGGACACTGGTAAGGTCATTTGGGAAGACATCAAGAAACTCATTTACAACTAGAACAGACTCAATGGAAGAGACTTTGGACTCCACATCTTTAGCCCTCACAAGATGATACAAACACCCCCTAGAAATCAACTAATGGGCTTTAATACATAAAATGAATCTACCCTTAACCACTACACCTTGACTTTCTCACTCAAGGATGGGTTCATTAGGAAAATGAAACTTGACTCTAAGGGTTCTACAGTCAGTAGAAACATTGTAGGCATGCAGCCAATCTATCCCAAGAATGACTTCAAATTCTACCTTGTCTAATTCAACAAGATCACAAAGCAACAAATTATTCAAAATACAAATAGGACAACTTCTATAAACCTCCCTAGCAACAATAGAGGCACCTATAGGAGTTGACACTTGGGATTAGTCATCCCACTAATATCTCTTTCACACTTATTGCATTTACAAGGGTAATCCTTTACCTTATGACCCAACTCTCCACAACTATTGGTACTGCTAAAGTATGGGTCATCATGGAACATACCATATTTTGGGCCCCTAGAATAAGGGACCACACCACCTTTATCTTTGAGAATTTGGAACTTTCATTCCATACAGGCCCTCTTGTCCTCATCGCCTCTCCTCTTACAATATTAAAGCTTTAGGAGCACTCATTTGTTGATCGAGGTGAGTTACCAACTTTGTCATCGCTTTGGCCAATACACATACAGCATTGCAACCTCTGCCTTCATCATATCACAATCCTGAGTAGCTTGAGAGATATACTATAATGTAACGGTTAGGGATTAGCGATAAGCCCTAGGGACCTAACTCTATCACATGACATAGATCATGAGGAAGTGAAATATTTTCTAGAATGCCTCATAGCTTCCAATTTATAGTCGTGTCATGCTTTACAACCATGAATAGGACTCTAATCGATGTGATGTGTTGGACGCTGAGGTCCTAACAACTAGTGCCCTAATACCATCTTTGTCATGATTCAAGCCTAGGACTTAGATATGATCCATGAATAGGAACCTAGATAAATGCTAAACCAGTCGTATAGCATATCATTACACATCCTTTGTCGTGAAAGAAATTAAAATGACAATAAAAGATAAGCATAAACAAGGAAAATTGGGACTAAGGGCAAATTTCCATATCATAAACACCAAAAAATGAGAAAGTGAAAGCTCATAGAATAGATATATGATATCTCCAACAACACCTTTAAACCTTAGATAATTAGCAGGGCAAAGACAAGCAACCAGGCTTACCCTAATAATAATGACAATAGGTTATCAAAACATACAAGACATAGTCTAAACATAAGCTTGAGACAAGATAGATATTGTCCTTGAACTTAAGGACTCACTATTAGCTAACTTGAACAATCTGTCTAGCCACAAGGAGAATTAATAGGAGCTCTAATTCATACATGGTGATATTATGTAGGCATAGGTATGCATTAGTAAGTTTGTATATACTCAGTATGTACGATGTAATGCAACAAAACATAGGCATCATATGAAAAATGCATAATCATAAGCAATAGATAGCATACTAACAATATGACATATATGAATGACTCTCTAAGTAAAATCATGCTTATATAGAATATAATACGTGTATAAAAAGTGACTATTATAATACATTCCAAGGCCTACCACCTCATTAGGGAGGAGCATGAGGTACAACCCCCTTCATGAGGTTGATAGAGTACAAACCCCCTAAAAAGGTTGATGGTTACAAACCACTAACAAGTTTGAGGTGTATCGGCCCCCAAGAAGGTTACCCAGGCCTACCACCTCCCGATCTAGGTAATTGAGGTACTAACCTCTCAACAAAGTTACTTAGGCCTACACCCCCCCGAGCTAGGTTTGGTCAGCCCCAACACTATAGAGATAATATCATATATATATAGACACACACACACACACACTACTTTAATCATCATATACATACATTCCTTGTCACATTCATTTCATCATGATTCTATCATAAATCTATTATCACATAGTCATTAAAGTCATAAGACATGCATAACACCTTCAATTCCTCAAGAAACTATAACCGAACATTATATAAAAACTTTGAGGGTGTGTAGTGCTAGTGTAAAACCATGCAATTCAAGTCTGTTATCATACTAGAAGCTCCAATGTAAAACTATTAATAGATACATGGTAACAACCTCAATCAATATACATCAAAATCCTTCATCAAATCTCACAATAGATCTGAGATTCTAATCCAAAAACATAGTAAAATATTCAAAATTTCATACACACCATTATGGTGTGCAGTCAATTTCATAATATATGAGACCCATGAGTAAATCACTTTAAATCATCTAATTGTTAAGGAAAGGAAGCTTGGGCATGATAGGTGAGAGGACCCCATAAAAGAAACTCACATACCTTAGCTTTGGAGATAAACTTGATGAAGATTGGAGATGGAGACTTGGAGCTTGCCTGTAATCCTTAAGATCAAGAGAGGGTATTTGCTTTTGAATTCTAAAACAAATATAAGATTAAGTATTTGAGTGAGTATTGGGAAATGTGTTGTATGACGTGAAGGCAGAATATGGCTAAGTATAGGCATTTTCACTTATGGGAAGGCTTGGGCCCAAGATCCAAGATCCTTAGACCAAGATAGAAAAGTTGGGTGAAATTACACTAAAAAAAACACTCGCACATCGTGTCAGTGACACGCAGGTCCATTATTTTCATCAAACTTTGAAATTTTGAAATTCGCTCTAAAATTAGGGTTAAACCTATTTTCCACTCAATTTGATCCCCTGAACAAGAATATGAAGTTGGATTTTGAGAGATGTGGAAATTACGATTCTTGGCACTTCCTAGGCACATTTGCAGGCACTTTTTAGTGTTGTTAGAGACTTTATACACAACATAAGATCAAAGACATTATACCCTAAACTAAGGACTCACTAACTTGCTTTATAGAGATAGTACTGGCCACAGGGAGAATGAGGATGATCGTGAGGAGGTCCAGTTCCTACATGGTAATATCATGTAGTCATAGAGTATGTGTTAATACATTTGAATGTACTAAGTATGTAGGATGCAATGCAACAAGGGATCGGAAACATAGTTAAAATGCAATATCATAAGAAATGGATAGCATAATAATAATATGACATGTATGAAGATGATTGAAATAAAACTTGCTTATATAGGATGTATTACATGTGAAGGAAGAGACCATCATCATAGATCAAGCAACTTAGTACTTGGAATGCAAGGTAGACCACATCTTAGAAGTAATTGAGGAATCAACCCCAATTGGTTGATGGACATGACAACCTTGCAAGTTATTAAGGTATGAACACTTCAATTTGTTGATAGCTTACTACCCCCATCTGAGGCAATTGAGGTATAAACCCCCCAGTTGTTTGACAGACATGACCACCCTCCTTCATAAGTGATGGAGGCATCAAACCCTCGATTGGTTAATAACTTACCACCCCTATCCAAGGCGGTTGAGGTATCAATACTTTAATTGGTTGTGGTCAACTCACAACACTATAGATATATATCATAAAGTCACTTAAATCATACGTCAAACATTAGGCCTTCAATAACTTAAGACACATTAATCAGACATTTATCAAACACTAGGTGTTCATGAAATTCTAGTATAAAAGCATGCAATTCAAGAGTGAAATCATGCAAGTAAGCTTGATGTAAATCAACCGACTAGTACTAGGTAATAGCATCATGCAATATAAATCAAAACTCTTCATCAAATCTCAAGATAGGTCTAAGATTCATAACTGAAAACATGCTCGAATAGTCACACTTTAATCAAAACCCAACATCATTCAAAGTCATATTCATAGTAAGACCTATAAGTAAATGAACTTCGAAACATGTAATTTACGTAAAAAGGGAACTTGGGCACCATGGGTGAAAGAACCCAATGGTTGAAACCCACATAACTTAGCTTTGGAGAATTCCTTCATAAAGATTGAGATGAGAACTTGAAGCTTCAGTGAAATCCTTAAGATATAAAATGAGGTTTGGCACTTGAATTTTGAGTGAAATATTTGTCTAAGTGTTTTAGAGAGTATGGGGAATGCCTTGTATGATATAAAGGTGAAATATTGCAAAGTAGAGGCACTTTTACGCATGGGAAGACTTACATCAAAGACCTAATAGCCTTGGACTGAGATAAAAAAAACACGTACCAGAATATACAGAGCCACGCCCTTGGTGCGTCGTGGCAGGGGCGCGAAAACCTCTCTTAAAATCACATTTTGCGATTTTCAAATTTTAATATGGTTTCTCTAAAATTATGGTTAGACCCATTCCCTACTATATTTTTCCCCGGAACAAGCATATGAAGTCGGATTTTGATATCACACACAACTATTGGGATATATGGAAATTACGATTTCGGGCACTTTAGAGGCATATTTTCGGGTTCTTTTTGAGGTCGTTTCAATATATCCCCATTGGTAACATTCGTCCCTGGATATCAAAGAAATTTATATAGGAAGAATAATCCTGAAGATTCCAACCCCAACAAAATGCAATAATGTACTAAAACATCATTTTATAAATCTCAACATAAGTGTCAAAACCACCATGAACTTGTCAACATAAATATGAATGCATGCAAATGACATATAGGGCTGATATATGATACATGCAATCACATAAGATTCTTAGAATTAGTACCTTAGGCTTGAGTAGAATGGAAAAGATAGGGATATCGCTTTTGCATGTCCACTTCAACCTTCCATGTATCACTTTCGACTTTTTGATTCCTCCAAAGAACCTTAATGGAATCCACATCCTTGCTTCTCAACCTCCTCACTTGTCTTTCCAAGATCTATAATAGAACTTCTTCATAAGTCAAGTTGTCTTCAACAACACCCACAACTTCCAATGGGACAATAGCATTTGAGTAACCCACACATT